>VDFB02000015.1:590621194-590753593 GCA_007258455.2 Sequoia sempervirens | reverse complement strand
TGATGATTAGAGGAAATTAATTTAGTTTCACTAATTAGCATGTTAATAGGAAAAAAATGGGTTGCAACATATGAAAATTAGTTATATTTTAAAATATTTTTTCTCCTCTTGGGATTACATCTACCAAAGGGTAGTTGAATGTATTGAAAAAGTTCCTTCTATAATCTTGGGAAAACTCTACTATAACTAACTACATAAGAGATTGTAGATCCTTTTCTTCTTAAAAATTTGTACCTTAACCATTTATTAGCCATTGTGTGAGTTTGGATTATCTCCTATCTCTTATACATGTTTCTTAATGGTGACCATGGACAAGGAGGCTAAAATTTCTTGATTGTTAGTTTGAATTAATTCATCTACCTAGATGTATTTATTCATCATTGGGGATGATTTTTTAGGTGGAGAAGACATAAATGTTTGACATTGATTCTATTAGATAGTTTCATTCCTTCACATTTTTAGTCTATGAAGGCACTTAAAATTTCCAATCATGGCCCTCTCAATATCAATTGATAACTTTATTATTGGTTTTACAACTTTGAGTATCATAAAATCCACGGGATACTCATGAATCTACCACAACTAAAATATTTTGTATGACCCCATTTAGAATGACAATATATTGATCTATCATCTAAAAAATATTTCTAGTAGACTATAATATAGTAAGATATAAAGTTTCTATAACTTTAAGAGTCATGACATCGATAAACACCAAGATTGACCAATAGATTTGAGATCTCAACCACCCCGATTGATAATGTCATCACAGAGCTTCCTAGATCACCATATTTAAAAAAAAAAAAGTTTACCCAAATGACCATCCACTTGAATATTACTGGGTTGATTTTTCTTCCTACAAGGGGTTTTAATACTATATGATCATAAAATTGCACCCCTTACAATTTCACATACATTCTTGCATCTGCTTTAGTGTCCACTCCCTTAGCATCTTGAGTAGGCTCATTTTAGCCCCTGCATCAGCCTTTTTCCCTTCTCAAGATGCTCCATCACCCATTTTTAGCAGCTACCCTTATGTGTAAGCTTTGCATCAAACTTTGTGCTTTTCTTGTTTATGTTGTTTTGTATCGTGACATGTCTGGACACTAGCGCACTGCATGGATGTCCGCGCACCGCACTAGCATCTCGTGACATTTCAACACTGAAATAGCCATCTCTGAGCATGCTTTCCACTTCTCACCTCCTTTGGTCGGTGGTAACGGCCTGGGACGCCTTGTAATGGTTGAAGAAGCTTATTTTTCTTCCTTAAATGCTCTCTTTTCAATTTTTTTGTGACTCTTCTTCTATCTCTGAACTTCTTCCAGCTCCACTCCTCTGCTCCCAACTTCATTCCACCATCTCACTCTTGCTTGCACAACTTCATATAACTTGCTAAAGCAGCTTCAAGCACTTTCAAGTTCTCTTAGCTTCACTCTTGTAGCTCTATCTCCCTATCTCATGCTTGTGAGAATTCTTGGGATTCCATATCCCCTAGCTATTGTATTTCATACTTTGTGATACGAGTTCTCCTCCTTGAGAGGGGATTGCTTTTATCACCTCTTTTGTGATATAGGTTCTCCTCCTCGAGTGGGGATTGCTTTTATCACTCACACTTGGTGGTTTAGGTTTTTCTTTCACCACATGCTTTTTCCATTTCGATTACACTCTTTCTCTCTATCTTCTTGGCTATCTGTGGAGGTGGGAACACCAAAATGAGGGTTTGATTGAGGCAAACCCATATATAGTCCCAACACTTTTTATAGATCTTAAAAATGCAGGTATTGAAGAAATTCACTTAATGGAGGCTTCATCACTTGCGTGGTTGTAAGTATTTCCTTTCCTTTCTTCTCCTTATCTTTGTTATTTCCTTTTCACTCTATTTTAGTTCTATTGCATTCTATCACTTTCTAGTACTTTCAAAGTTCTCATCAATCAGAGTAGTAGTTACTTGGCTATTTTCTGTGATGAACTTGTTATTTTGTCTGTACGAGATTCCAACGTGCCTCTAGGATGCCAACGTGCTGTATTGTCATCCGTATTTTGTGTTTACTTCCTTTGGCTAAGAGCTTGTCAGTTTGTCCAGAAAATCTCCATGACCTGCTCTTTCGGATTCTGAAACTCCCACCGTTATTCCTAAGGTAGATTAGGGTAGTTCGCTCCATGAGGCTCTTTGAATAAAGAGAAATTGTGAGTAACGAATCCCCCTCTTCTACATTTTGGTGAACCTGACGTGAAGGAGGGTATTTAAAAAAAAAAAAACTAGGAATTTATTTACCCCTACTTGGCGGGGTCATAAATTTTGACTCGGTGCTTAGAATTCAAAACCATTTGCACCATTCGAAAGGTATTCTAGAGAACTAGTTTAATCACTAATATAATAGGGCCTTTGGTAATTGAATTTTAGGGACCGATGCAATTTCTGACCCCAAATGTTTCTTTGAAGACCTCCAAAAATGTGAATTACTAGAACATAGAAAATACCGAAAAAATCGTAATGGATTTAATATCTTCTTTTATTAGTTCAATATCTAATTTTGTTCAAAATGTTAATGATATTCCATTTCATGCATGTGATAGTGACTTGGCTTTACCTATGTCACTTGGTATCTTTGATCCTTCTCACAAAATTCCTCCTTCTTTAGAGGATATTTTGTTGAAAGAAGATGAAATCATTGATACCTTTCTTAATATTACTCTACCTTCTATTCATTCCAATGCACTCTCTTTTGGAGATGATGCATTCATGAATGATGAATATTTTCATCCCAATGCACTCTCTTCTAGAGATGTTGCATTGGTGAGTGATGAATCTCATCTTTGTTCTGATGCACTCTCTTCTAGAGATGTTGCATTAGTAAATGATGAACCTCCTTCCACATTTGATTCTCCTTGGATCGATGTTGAGAATGTTTCTTAAAATAATTATTCCACATTTGATCCTATCTGGATTGATGTCGAGAATATATCTTCAAATAATTATTCTACTAGTTGTGATGATTATGTAAATGTGATCTATGTCTCTGCTGCCCCTCAAAGGCCTAAGAGGCCAGTCATTTATGTGACTCCAACTAGTCCTTCTCCTAAAAGGGTTTGTCCTATTGATGGTGTTCCTTTTGATAGTGACTCTCTTGATCCTTCTAAGGCTCCCTCTTATAAAGTAGTAGCCAATACTTATGAGAATAAAATGAATAAAATACCAAATCTTCCTCAAGCACCTAAACCTACAACTAAACCACCTAGTGCTTGTGATCTTGTCAAGTAACCTTAGGTTACTCTGACTAAGATCTCACTGTGGGACTTGTTTCAGTCTGCTCCGGTTTATCATTATCAAGGTATGCTTCAAGAAGCCTTACAAAAGATCATCTTTCCTTCCTCTACTAGGCCAATGGATGCTAATGCATTGATGGTGTGTATTCGTGCAGATTTGCTGAATATCACGTTCTAGCTACAAGAGCTCTCACCTCCGGAAGTACAAAAGCAAGTAAATAATTTAATGATTATAGTTAACATTAATAAAATTAGAATTAGATGTAATCTCATTGACACTGGTTTGACACTTAATGTATGTAGCATCAATCTATTGCCTAAGATTAATATTGACTCATCTTCTCTTAATGCTTCTTCTATTGTTATTCATAGGTTCAATAATGTCAAGTGACAAGCTCTAGGTATAATAGTATTACCTTTTTAGCTTGGACCCATTACCGTACCCACCCTTGTGTATGTTATGTCAGAAAAGCTACCATATAACCTTCTTCTTGGTAGAACATGGATTCATGTTATGGGTGCAGTCCCTTCTACCTTGCATAACTCTCTTAAGTTCATTTTTAACCATAAAATAGTCACAGTCAAGGCTGGCCCTCAGGCTATGCACTTATGTGAGATAGAAGCTGTTGGTCAAGCTATAGTTGTGCCTACTCTTATTCCTTTAGTGTATTCCAGTGTGTTGATGTTTACTCCAGTAGTACCTACTACAAAGGATACTCTTGAGATAAATATCCCTAAAGAAGATCCTTCTGAAGCAAGAAATCTTAAGTCTACTCCTCCTACCTCTTCTCAAAAGAATGCATGTCTTGGTGATGATTGGGGTTCCTTAGAATTTATAGATTCCGTCATAAGGGAATATAAAGTCACCCTAATCCACTTAAACCTTCCACTAACATCATCCAAATCTGCTATCAAAGATGATCATTCTTCTACATCGCGGGGTAAGGTGAATGCAAATTGTAATGTTCTTAGTGTTGATCTTCCTTTTGAGGAAGATAATTACACTTTTGCTAAAGAAGATAATGTTGACAGTCCTGTTAAAGAGGATGATGGTGGTCCCATAGAAGAGTGTGATCCTCGTTGATGGGATAATGCTCTTTATGAGGACCCTCCTTCTTTCTAAGATTAGCAGACACGTTATGGCCTCAACTTTAAGCTTGTTTCTAAATATGGCTATGAGCGTAAAGGTTGTGGGTGTAATGAACAAGGTATTCAAGTCCCTATAGAATTCACACCCCGTAAGCATAATTTGGGACTTGGTTGCTCGAAGGAACAATCTAAATGGAAGCCATGGCTGAGTGACAAGAATTATTCTCAACCTTGTTCTCTTGAAAAGATTCTTCCTCCATTGTCTCCTATCTTCGTGCCTTTTTTTTCTTCTTGTGAGAAGTCAAAATTTTCTCCTCAAGAGAAAGGGTTGCTCCCCGCTCCTCATCCTCTATCCGAGCAAGAGTACATCTTGTTGCAATTTCTAAATGCCCGCTTGATCACTCTTCCTTCTCCTACATGCAAGAAGTCTCACGAACATGATAAAGAAAAACATTCTTTATGTGCATACCATTGAGTGCTTGGCCATTATACAAGTGAATGCAAAGCCTTGAAGGATAAAATATAACAAATTCTTGATTCAGGTGTCATCAAACTCTCGTTTGATTGATGGACCTACCTTTACTTCGCATGAAAAGTGATATTGAGGTCTACCTCTATCCTGTATGTTTCAAGTATCTTGCATAGTTCTCCTCCCCTATATATTGGGGGCAGTGATAAATTACTCTAGAGATGTGTGTCCTTCTTAAGGACCCCCTCTCTTCTCTATCTTTCAAATGAAGCATCCCTTGAGTGGACCCCTTTTTTATTTTGAAGAGTTCTCAAGAGACCTCTTTGAAAGCTATTCTCCTTCAAATTAATTAATTCATGTCTAGCTTGGGGGCAACCTGACTAGACCTCACTTTTCAAACAACACATTCCTTGAGTGGACCCTCTTCTTTTGAAGGGTTCTTGAGGAATCCCTTTGAAATATTTCCAATCTATCAACAGTTTGCATGACCATTTGCTTACTTTCCTACATGGCTACTTTTTGACTCTACGAAGTTTTATTTACTAGGTTTCCTCTATGCGAGAGATCTTTGGGGATACCTCCCTATAGGTCTAAGAACCTATAGGGTGCTTCCTTTGAGATTCCTCCATGTGAGAGATCTTGGGGGTGGCTCCCCTGTAGGTCTGTAGGGAACTTTCTTTGGGTTTCCTCCATGTGAGAGAGCTTGGGGGATACCTTCCCTACAAGTCTGCGGATTTGTAGGGCACTTTTTCTTGGGTCTCCTTCATGTGAGAGATCTTGAAGGACACCCTCCCTGTAGATATGCGGGTCTGTAGGGTGATTTTTTAGCTTCCTCCATGTGAGATATCTTGGGGGATGCCTCCTTGCATGTCCGCAGGCCTGTAAGACATTTTTCTCAGTTTCCTTCATGTGAGAGATCTTGGAGGACACCTTCCTTGTAGGTTTGTGGGCCTGTGAGGCACTTACATTATTAAACTCTCTCTCTCTCTCTCTCTTCTCTTTTGTATATACCAGATCAAAGATCTTCATCCTGTGTATATACACTTCCTCTCTTCATTCTAGAATTCTTCTATGTGTTAGTGTTTTTAATTTGGGGATGACACATAGTATTGAGACATAACTTTTACATCAAGGTCTCTTTACTTTTCTTACTTTAATCTTTAGTTTTTTATGTTCTAACGTTCTTATCTAGTGTAGTTTTATCTTGTCTAGCACATTGGTTTTGCAGGTCTTCAGCTTGGGGGCATGCTTTCGTGGTTCGAAGGTGTCGAACCCAAATCCAAGTACTTGCAAAACACAATAAACAATCACATTAGGATATCAAATGCAAGTAAGAACAAGGAATCCCCATGAAATCCATTAGAAAAGTTTAAAATAGGAAATGAAATAAGAATGGAATGAAACAACAATAAAGCAAACTAAATCCTATTGAAGACAATGCAAACTCTTGATCCCATGGGGGAATTGGTGCCAATTTGATGTGAAAATTGGCCCTTTCCCAACTCCAATGATGCAATGTTGATTGATGATGAAGAGTGATTCATTTGATGAAGATTTCCAATGTGCTCCAAGATAAAAATCTGCATAACCTAGCTAAGATGGGATAAAAATGGATGAAAATTGCTATGGATTTGAGTATAATAACTTTGCTCAAATTGTGGATGATGAAATGAGGAGATTAACCTCCTATTTATAGAATGAGAAGATGGATGAATGTCCAAAATAGAGCAATGTGGGACTAAGAATTAGCCAATGGCCAAGTGCCACTTGTCAACTTATGAGTGGATGGAGGATGTGCAATATTTGAAGAATGTGTCAATAAATGCATATATTTGAATTTTGAAATTGTTAAAATGACATGTAAGAGGGAAAGAAGATGCATTGAATGCCACTTGGCTCAAGGAAAAAGGACTTTGTAAGAGGAGTAAATGCCTTGTTGGAAGGACAAAGTCCACTTGGATTTTGAATTCAAATTGAGAGAATATTCCTTAGAAGATGCCTTGTTGAGGAAAATAGAGATTTAATAAATCAAATAACTCTATTTTCATGTGCAAGTGGTAAAAGATGGAGGATGGGACATGAGAAGAGATTAAATTAATCAAGGTTGATTAATTTAATGAAGGGATTAAATGATGTGACCTATTTGACTTAAATTTGTGGATTTATTTAAATCAAATATGAGAAGAATGTGATAAAGGATTAATTAAATAAGGATTTTTGATTTATTTAATTAAAAGAGATGATGTTAGATTAAAATAAATAAGGTTTTAATTTATTTAATTTAATAGATAGTTTTTAGAGATTTAATCAAATAAAATTAATTATTTAATTAAATAGGATAATTAGATCAGAATGATTAATTTAATTATCGAGAAAGGATGACTTAATTAGATAACTGATTTATTTAATTAACAGAGGAATATTGACGAATTTAATTAGATAAAGGTATTTGATGAAATGGTTAGACCGAAGGATGATTCAGGATGAAGCGATGTTAGTGGTCAGGATCAGATGTCCAATGTCAATCAGTACATTTTACGTGTCTACATTTTGCCCCTCTTTGAAGCAATGCACTCGTTGCGTTGGTTCAAAGAATAAACGGTCTTAATCAAAGCCAATTTTTTTTCATTTTCAAAATCTTGCCCCACTGTTGCCCAGTGAGAGAAAAGATGCCAATATATTGCCCCCTCAAGAGATTGGAATTTTTTTAAATTTTTGGGTGATCTTTCAAAAAAAGAGGACAAGGTGTCCGATAGGTCCAAAAAGGCTCCAGGAGGCCAAAAAACATGTCTAAACGCAATAAAATGATGTAAAATAGGCCTCAACTAGACAAAAACAAGTTCAAGAGTCCAAAACCCTAGCAGGATAGTCAAACAGGGTGAAAAAACCCTAATTTTCAAGCTTAAAAAGGCTACGAGGGGTCACTTTCAATTCATTTGCACACACAGGCTTTTAGTAATTCTAAGATTTGAGCTTTGACATTCTGACGAGATGGTGCAATGACAACTCTTGATGCACATTTCAGACGGAGTTCAGACATACCAACAACCACTCGACATTGGGGTACCGGTAAGTGATCCTTACTTGAGCTTCATTTTTTGTTTTTCGTGTTCATTTATTGATTTTAAAGTTAGTTCTTTTGTAGTGGCGTTATATAGCACTGCTCAAAAATCAAACTGCGTTGCTCGGTGTTAGATTGCGCTGCGGTGGTGGAATTTGAATTTTTTTTCAAACTTCGATGCTCATGGCCCTGCCAGTGGGGTCATTTTAAAGTGCGATGAGATGGTGCTCTATTAAACATGAATCTTCCCAAACTACACCGCTCAGCAACAAAGTGCATCGCAATGGTCCTCTTTCAGAGTTTAGTGCTCTAGCATCACAGTTTGGAATTTTCAAATTGTGATGCCTTCACAGATAGCGATGCTGGGATGGTTTCTTGGATGCTCGAGATGAAATTTTTCAATTTTTTTAACATGGTGACCTTTCTTGATGCAAGATGCAGTGAGGGAGCTATACTCTCGGAAGCATAGATCATGGGAGATCTTCGGTTATTTGCAAGATCTCAGTGACAGAGATCGGGATCGGCTGTGGGACATGGGACTGTGGTTCATTGCATACTTAGCACGTGTGCGGACCCACCTTGGGATGATGTCAGTGCTTGCCGAGAGATTGCACAGTGAGACCTTGTCCTTCCACCTTCCTACTGGCGAGGCCACCATCACCCTAGAGGACGTGTGGCGGATCCTCAAATTTCCAATTCATGGGCGACATGTTATTTATGACATGGATGCCAGACGGGATTCCTACCACACAATCCTCGCTACAAAGGATGTTATCTATTGTGAGGGTCAGATTGAGCTTGAGAATCATAGGGCTTTGGCTTCTCCCTTCCGCCTAGTGGTTGCGGCTATTATTTCAGGTCTCGTTGTCCTAGATCGGCGATGCCGGTATTTCAGTCCTAGCTGGGGACTTTGCTGGGAGAGCATGGTGATGCGTGACAAGCCAGTTCATTTTCCTTGGGGGCCTATTCTTCTTGCTTCACTCTATAGGGATTTACACGAGTACATATACCTTGATGACATAACACTCAGGGTAGGTGTTACACTCCTCCATGTGTGGGCATGGGAGCACATTGCTATTCCTTGGCCACGAGTTGTAGTATCGATGGGGCTTGATAATCCCATAACATGGCATTACAAAGGTGGTGTGTCTTTTACACACAGGCGAGCATGAGATTCCTTACTAGAGGAGGGTCCTAGATGAGATGCAGGTTTTCACATGGTGCCCATACCTTGGTCACCTTAGATGGGCTGATGATGCCCAACAAATCTTCTTTCCCCGTTAGGACCGACTTATGCAGGGGCAGGAGCATACCATGGTGGAGAGGTATCTACCAGGGTGCATTCAACGCCAGTTCGGTGAGGGATAGGACTGACTAGACGATGCCTACGTGGCCCTATTTTCCTACACCATGTGATAGGGCTCATGGGGGTGATACATTCCTGCCTCGGAGGCCATGGACAACTTCTGATAGTTGGTAGCTCCTTTTTGATAGCTCATTGGGCCTTTTTGTACTTATTGACACACATGTATAGTGATCCGATTATTTTGTACTATGACAGTTACCCGATGATGATATATATATGAGATGATGATTTTGATATCATGTGATGTGTATGATGATATATATATGAGATGATTTTGATATGATGTGATGTGTATCATTTATTTATGCATTTATGGATGGTTTTATTTTGATATGATGTTATGGTGTGATGCGATGTATATATGGATGCATTTGTTTCTGATGATGTATGCATTATGAATAGATCTTATATTATGCTATTTCTTCATGGTATGCAGATGGATTTGTATGATATGTGATGTGAATGGATGATGATGTACGTTTATAATCTATATGCTGATCTATGTATGTTGATGCAAATGATATGATATGTGATATGAAATGTAATATGAAAAATGATATGGAGATGATCTATGGTGTATACGCGAAATGATATGTGAATCATGCTTATAAGATGATTATGGATGAATGTACACTTTGCATGTAATGGATTTTTATGTTCCTATTATGCTTATAATGGTATGGAATGATTTATGATTGCGATGTGATGACTTATGGACGATATGTATGTTTTCATGATTTATGTATGATGCAATGTAAATGAAATGGTCGTGTTTTATATGATATGTATTGATGATGTAAATGATATGGTTTTAAGATGCTTAGAATAACAAATATATTACCCTAAACATGTTAAATGATAATCTAGTGTATGTGATGTATTTAATGCAAAGTGGTATGGTGATGCTTTATGCAAAATGAGCCTAATGTGGGAGATGACTTAATGATGTTTATGTGATGTGAATATGTATGCTTATAATGCAATGGATTATCTATAATGCTCATGTACCTATTATGTTTGATTATGCATTAGATGGAAATATGAAATCACTATGAAATGTTTATGCAAATTATTGTTATGCAATGGTTTATGCAATGTGATGGAAAAAATGGATGCAATGTAATGAGAAAGGTATGTGCTTATTTATGGAAAATGCTTATAATAACATTTTTATATTATGATAAAAATGCAATGCATGTGTTTCCTACATGATATGTTTATGTAATATGCGAATGATTTGTGGATGCAGGATCAATGACGATGATGATGATGGTGATTAACTGTCATAGTACCTTGTTAGCGTGATGAGCAGGAAGGGATGAAAGAGAAGAAGTCATTTCAACAAGACATAAGATGATGAATAGGAAAATGATGATGACTACTTGCCAAGGAGTTGGGATTTTCAAAGGGCCAATTTCCTTATGTTTGATAACACACGTGGTATGATGCATCAAGGTATAGAGAACCAGGATGGCATTGTACCTAGTGTGATGGACTTTGACTTGACAAACAGATAGGATTATTCTTGTTCACACCTGACATATGGAAACCTTTCTAGGATGCACTTTAGAAATTTTAAACATCTCAAACCAAAACAAGGAAAGGTATAACCTATCAATGCAATAGTCAACAAGTTGTCCAAAACACCCTCCATACATATCTAACAAAGCAAGTATTTTCCAAGGTTATATTACAAGAATGTCCAACAAGCACAACAGACAAAAGATAATGATCATTTCCCCATTCCTATTTCTCTAAATCCTCTGTTCGGATATCATCGAGAGGTCCTTGGAATGAGCGCAATAAGATAAGTCAAAAGAGAAAGATAAAGTAAACAACCAAGCAGATGCTCTTCAATACCGCTAACCAAAAGGGAATGTGTTTTTAAGGATAAGAACCGAAACTATTGCCAAAAGATAATGCCCATTGTAGGAAGGATGCATCCTAGGACATGCTAGTGGATGGCAGCATGCCATTTCGTTTATCCAAAGTTTTCTTTCAAATGATTGATATGGGACCAATTGGATGATAGGTTATCGACACAAAGAGTTGACCAACTTGCTTACATATTGACTTAGACCTGAGACTTGTCATTTTGAGTTTTCACTTTTAACTCGCTAAATTTGTTTCCAATTG
The DNA here is from genome assembly GCA_007258455.2 of Sequoia sempervirens. Taxonomy (NCBI): domain Eukaryota; kingdom Viridiplantae; phylum Streptophyta; class Pinopsida; order Cupressales; family Cupressaceae; genus Sequoia; species Sequoia sempervirens. The sequence goes on along the minus strand of VDFB02000015.1, from coordinate 590,742,205 downwards.
TTTCACCAAAGGTTGAGGATGATGGTCATTTATTATGAGTGATGTTATTGCGGGTGAAAGCGAGATGAGACAGATGGATTTTTTTAAATATTTGGATGTTTTTGTAATGTTTTGAGGCTATTTTTGGTATTTTTCAATATTTTTAAATGTTTTGATTTTCGATTTTCCAATGTTTTGGGTTTTTCTGAGATTTTGACCAAGAGACTAACCTAAGGACCTATCCTAGGGGCCTTGGGGGCTGATCAATAGATTAGCCTTGCCTACGTTATACATGCAGAGACCACATAGTTCGACTGGCAACTTGACCAATTTACAGATGACAATATACATGATGAAATGTCAGTTTATTATGATGAACGCCTAAAGGAGTAACCTAAGTGTCTCAGGGGATGATCAAAGATCAACTTTTCCTATGTTCAAGGCTTAGAGACCAGTAGATCGACAAGACGATTTTTTTTTTTGAATTTTTGACCTATTTTGGGATTTTGATATGTTTTGAATGTTTTTGGATTTTTTTTGATTTTTTGATGTTTTGGATTTTCTGATGTTCTGATGTTTTTGGATTTTTTGATGTTTTGATGTTTTTGGATTTTCTGATGTTTTGATGTTTTTGGATTTTCTGATTTTAGGACTTCAAGAATATACACGAATCCGATCCGATGATAACATGCCCCCAACATGATGCAATAGACTACTCCGATAAAGGCAGGACAAACTGACCTTGAGGATGGGCCGAGTAGTACTAGGAGGGATCATGATACAAACATAAGACCAAGCTATGATGCAGATGGATGAGTGATGGATGGAGATTCAAATGTGATGGATGATGGAAACAAAATGGATGGATGATGCAAGAACAAGTCGTAAAGATCCTGGTGGATGGAAAGTGCTTATTTACACAACATGCCTATTTGCGAGGTTTTCACTAAGGTACTTGTCCAAAGATTTTTTTGGATTTCTTGCTTTTTTTATTTTTTTTGTTGTCACCAAGATGCCTGTTTGCCAGGTTTTCGCCAAGGTAACCATTTTTTCAGGACTTTTTATTTTTTGTCGATACCTTGAAAGATTAGGCATAAATTTTTTTGAGATGAAAGCTATTTATGGGCTCTTGCGAAGGTTCCCCTTCGGGTGTTGATAAATGATATGCCCTTGACTTATAGCTTGTTGTGATAACAAATAGTCCCAACCAATTTGGTTCAAATTTTCCTTTATTGTTTGGCTTTGGGACGTTCTTCTGATCCTCCTTTAGTACCAGTTCTCTGACTTGGAATGTTCTGCTTCTAATTTTCTTGTTATAGCTCCTTTTGAGTATGTTCTAATAGACTTGGAAATGATTTAAAGTGTCTATACGCCACTCATCCAATAGCTCTAGCTCATTCAATCTTGATACTCGGTACTCCTCATCCGTGATGAGGTTTTGTAGTGATATTCTTAGTGACTGGAGCTCGATCTCAATGGGGAGTACTGCTTCTGATCCGTAGACTAGGGAGAAATGGGTGGTGCTGGTGGGTGTACGGATGTTGGTTCGATAGGCCCAGAGGGTGGGATTGAGTTGCAAATGCCAGTCACGACCTGCATAATTGACTGTTTTCTTGAGGATTTTTAAAATGGTTTTATTTGTGGCTTTTGCTTGGCCATTGCCTTGGGGATAGTATGGGGTGGAGAAGCGATCTTGTATTTTGAATTTTTCACACAAGTTGCAGACATCCTGATTTTTGAATGGTGTCCCATTTTCTAAGATAATGGCTTGTGGGACACCATAGTGGCAAATGAGATAGTTTAGGATGAACTTTGATATCTACTTCCCAGTTATAGAGGTCATGGGTATGACTTCCACCCACTTGGTTAAGTACTCAGTGGCTGTTATGATGAACATGTGGCCATTAGATGAAGTGGGAGTGATTTTTCCAATTAGATTGAGTCCGCATTGCGAAAAGGGTCATGGTGTGATAATGGGATGAATTTCTTGAGCTGGAGCATGGATGAGGTCCCCATGTTGTTGACATTGTAGACACCTTCTGACATGGTCATGTGCCTCTTTTTCCATTGTAGGCCAATAATACCCCATCCTCAATAGTTTCTTGGCTAGGGTCATTCCACTCAAGTGTGAACCACAGATGTTGTGATGTACTTCAATTAAAGCGGTCAATGCCTCCTCAACATTTAAACAATGTAATAAGGTTCCCTCTATGCTTCTATGGTATAAGGTGTTTTCTAGGATGAAAAATCGGGATGCCTTTTTGACAAAGGTTAATTTTAAGGTTGAGGGTAAATCAACAGGTATGACCCCTATTCGTAGGGAGGTATAAATGTCATGGTACTAGGGATCACTAGGACCAACGATTTCACACACAAATTCTGATTTTGGTACCTTGAATGTGGGCACAAGAAGCTTCTCTACCAAGAATTCATGTTTTAGAATGTTGCGAGGAATGTCCAGTAGGGATCCAATTGTTTCCATGGTGTTTTTTGCTTTGTTGTTGGCTTTGGGTATCTGCTCAAATGTGATCTCGATAAAGGATTCCTTGAGAGTCTCCACTAGTTTCTTGTATGGAGTGAGCTTATCATCCTTAGTTTGGTATTCACCGTTCACTTGGTTTATTATTAGCTGGGAGTCTCCATATACTTTGAGGGCCATGATGTTCCATTGCACTGCTATTTTGAGACCTATGGTTAAAGCCTCATATTTTGCAATGTTATTAGTGTAAGGAAATGCCAACTTATAGGATCTTGGTATGTAGTCCCCTTGTGGGGTGATAAAGAAGACACTGGCTCCTGATCCATCTTGTGTGTATGAGCCATCAAAGTAAAGTTTCCAGTGGTCAGCTATGTTGAGGTTGAAGATGGATTCATCTAGAAACTTTGAGATGAGAGGATTCTCTGAATAGATTGGTGCTTCTGCAAGCTGATATGTGATGACTTGGCCTTTAATTGCTTTTTGCTCTATGTATTCAACGTCATACTCTGATAGTATCATGACCCATTTAGCCATTCTGCCAGTGAGCATTTCCTTCGATAGTAAGTACTTTAGAGGATCGATTTTGGTGATGAGTTTTATTTTGTGTGCCAACATGTAATGTTTGAATTTCTATAAAGCAAACACTACTACTAAACATGCTTTCTCAATGAATGAATAATTTAACTCATGCCCAACCATTGTTCTGCTGATATAATAGATGGCCCTTTCTGTCCCATTTTCATCATGCTGGGATAGGAGAGCACCAAGGGCTGCTACTGTTGCTGGCACATAGAGAATTAATGGTTTTCTTGGGATTGGTGGCATTAGGACTTGTGGTGTAAGCATACATTCTTTGATCTTATTGAAGGATTCTTCAGAATTGTTATCCCATTTGTACGCCACTCCCTTGTGAAGTAGGTGAGAGTATGGATTTTGTTTATCTACCAGCTATGCTATGAACCTTTGGATGGACTAAAGCCTGCCTTGGAGACATCTCTATTGTTTCAATGTTTTGGGTGCCTCCATCTCAAGGATTGCTTTTACCTTTGCTGGATCTACCTCAATACCTCTCATTGATACTATGTATCCTAACAACTTTCCTAATTGTACGTCGAAGACACACTTCTTTGGATTTAATCTGACCTTGTATTCCTCCAACCTGTCAAAAATGGAACTCAAAGTTGCTATGTGATCCTTCATCTTTTTCGATTTGGCTAGTCTGTCATCGACATAATCTTTGATAGTTTTATGGATCATGTCATGGCTCTTTGGTATGTTGCTCCTGCATTCTTTAAGCCAAATGGCATCATATTCCATTAGTAAGTCCCCCATGGACAAGTGAAAGCCATTTTATGTTGGTCTTCTTTAGCAATCATTATCTGGTTGTATCTTGAGAAATCATCCATCAATGAAAGCATTTCATGTCCCACCATCATGTCTACAATCATGTCAATGTTGGGTAATGGGAAATCATCTTTTGGACATGCCTTGTTTAAGTCCCTAAAGTCTGTACAGATTCTAATGCCCCCATCAGGTTTTGAGACAGGCACTAGGTTTGACACCCATTCTGGATAATCTATCGGTCGAATAAATTTTGCATCTAATAGTTTCTTTAGTTCTATTTCGACTAGCAGGGCGATCTAAGGGTGAATTTTCTTGAGCTTTTGTCTGATGGGCTTTGTTTTAGGATATATTGCTAGATGATGAACTACAATTTCTGGATCAAGCCCTGGCATGTCTGCATAGCTCCGTGCAAAGTTAACTTGTCTCTCTCTTGAGAAAGCTTCTAGGAGTTCCTGTTCTTCTGACAGTAATGACTCTGCATAGAATGTGATGTGTAGGGTCTCTTCTGTTCCTAGATTAACTGGATTTCACTTTTCTACTAGGACTATTGATTTTTCCTGATGAAGAGCTGTGAAAGGAAGATTGAATCCCCCATCCTCAGGTGCCTTGGAGAGGTTTTCACCGTTGGATGCATCCTTTGTTTTTACTTTTTTCATTTCAGAGAGTGCCACAGTGTGGTTTTCACTAGAGGACTTAGATATTATTCTTAGTTTCTCACTTTTGTGACTGAGGGATTCAATCATTTCCCCATAATAGGCCTGCATATCTAGCTCAATGATGAATCCTACTTTGGGATCCCCACATGGAATGTTATCCTGTAGTCCCATGAATTATGGGAGCACCTCATCATTTTTGAATGTGTCAAGAATTGGGGGTCCTCGTTGGTCATAATCAATGAGTTTGGGGTAAACTAGGCGGATTTCATGATTTTGATGGTTTGAATCAAATGATAAGGTGCTAATCATGAGAAGGGTGGTATCCTCGAAGAGCCTAGGTAAGTTGGATATGGGATCCTCATCATCGCTACTACTACAGACGCTAGATATGTCAAATGTAACGTTGTCTATGACTCGACTTGTAGATACGGGTAAGCGAAGTTTGGCTACAGATTGCTAAGGAGGATTATTGATCTTTCTAATTGGAGGACTTCGGCCATGTATGGTTATACTTGGAGGGGTATGTCCGAGGCCAAGGTTTTTCATTCGCGTCTCCAGAATGATAGGTATTATAAGTCCGTTGTTATTTCTTCCAAGTCTCTAATTTCTATCATAGCCCATTTCGAGCATCATTTGCAAACCTTTGCTTCTGTCATCCAATGGTAGATTGGCTGCTGGTCTATCATCTTGGTATAGGAGATGAGATGGATTCTCCTCTATGACTTCTCATCCAAGATCTCCCCAACTTATGAAGTTGGGGTAGTCTTCAGGGGATGTTTGAGATGTGGAAGTTTCATTTGCTTGCGGACATCCTCGTGATTTGGGAGATTGTGGTAACTCTCCTACCACAAAATCATTTTTGGGAATCGTGTAATTTTTGCAGCCATTATCTTGGATGATGAGTTTGATATCAAAGATGGTGGGGATGGTAGGAGTGGTGGGTGTCTCTGTCGCAGAAGTGGATGCGAGAGTGGCTGGACCAATGTATAGTGTTGATGGGCCTTCATCAGGGATTTTTTCTTTATTGTTTGGAATTTTTTTTTGGATAATTTCTATAGTTTTGTAGAAAAATATTTCTGTGTGACTGGTATTAAAACTCATCGTCGATATCATTGGGCTAAATATTTTTCCTATCGACATTTGTTTCTACATAGTTTATTTGGGGTTTGATTATTAATATCATCGAGCTATGGTCAACATCATATTTTCCTTCATCGACATTATAGAGGTTTGATTTTTAAAATAAAAATAAAATCAGAGGGCTTATATTATTTCATCGACGACATCCATTATAGTCGACATTTCAAATAAATTTTGAATTGCCCTTTCAGGCATCATTTAAAATTTTATTTTGGGGTAAGTATTTAGAATCTACAGATTCCCTATTGGTTGCATTTAAGCCCATGCATAGGGAGTTCCCTGTATTTGTTCGGGTCACATCACCGACCATTCACAATACCGGTCAAACCTTGTTTGGCAGCTGTGTGTATGAAATATTGGATCAATTAAATAAAAATCAAACACATGTTAATAAGACATTAAACCAAAAAAGTTGAAAAGGAAACAAAATGTGCAAACTATAATCGCAACTTCTCGAAACCGTCTTATCCTCCTCTAACTTCAGCGTTTTGTTATTTTCGAATGGCTCTCAGACCAGTAGATCCAACTCAACAAAAAGACAACATGAAGAACGAGAGATAAAATGCATATTATGCTAAATGCAAATTTATGCTAATATGAAAGTATGAATGTGATGTTGAATGATGTGAATGCATAAGCTGATTGCCTGAACGTGAGTATGCATATGTAAGTGCATGCGTGTGAATGTGGGTGAGTAACCAAGGCTTGGATTTGCATGGGATTTTATAGAATTTTTGAACGGGTTTGATTGGTTGAATCAATCGACGGTCCTGATTAAGCTTGTTTCGAACGGACGGCGGGAGATCTTCGAAAGTAGAAGAGGAGAATGGAAGGTTTCCCATTTTCTTTCAATTTCGTCATTGAGTTTCGAAGGGAAACTTCCATTTCGAAGGATGAGATGCGAATTTGGAAGGGCAAGTTAGCATGAGTTAGAAATTTGGGAAGTGGAGATGAAAATGGAAACCCACATAATTAAATAAATTATTTAATTATGCTTTTAAAATGAAATTAGGGTGAGGTGGAAAATAAAATATTTAATATTTAATTTGAGGACGAAGAATATTCCATTATTCAAATATTCAAAATATTTGAACTTTAGGATAGAATGATAATTAAATGTAAATAAATTATAAAAATTTATTTAATTTAATGGAGTGAAAGGTAAAAGATGAGATGAAGAAGATATTCTGTTATTTAAATATTCAAAATATTTAAACTCTAGAATACTATGATAATTAAATATAAATAAATTATAAAAATTTATTTAATTTAATTAAGCGAAAAGATGAAAATGTTAGTACTTAATTTAATTAAAGGTAGAAGAATTAGAAAAATGAACGATATAAATAAATAATTAAATTTATTTATATGTAGATGACTTTAGGGGAATTAATTAAATAAATCATATTTAATTAATTAACAAGCTTAATCATGACCATTTTTGGACATATACAACAGCTGTTTGTCACAGATCTTTGTGCCTCTATTTTTCTACTGCTAGCAGTTCTATTTACTGGTGACCAGTTTCGTCCACTTCAGCTTCAACCTGAGTTTTCATCATCACCGACATCATTCTGGTTGGCCACCTTGTTATTGACCATCACTTCTACCACTGGTGGCATTCTCTTCGAATGGCTCTACCACCACCCCATCTAGTGGTGTGATTCTTTTTTTTGCCAGCTCAAGTCCGCAGTCATATCAATGACCAAGGGCAGGATTTTTTTTTGCTCGGGGGGCTAATTTTTTGCCCCTGTTTAGCCTGCCAAGTGCCTAATATAGGCATTTTTTTCATTTTTTCATAACTTTCACCCATGGTATCAAAAATCAGCAAATGAGAAACCGTCAAAAAGAGGATTTGGTCTACTTTCTAGTGGTGACATCCATTTTGCAAAATTTTGCTATCAGAAAATTTTACAATCAACTGAATTCAAAAACCTAGTTTGGACATAAATGCTCATATCTTCTCATCATATTGTCAGATTTCAGTGATTCCAGTGGCATCAAGAAGGTAATTCAGATATTTTTTCATCAGTCCATTCACTTTGATCCGTTTCAGCATCCAGGTACTCTTGCATTAGATTTTTTTCAATTTGGTGCATTTGTTCAATAACTTGGATATCCTGAAGCTTGGGAATTTTTTTTTTGATTTGGGTAGCATCACTTCAGTTGCATATCATATTTGGAAGTTTCTATTTGCTATTGAAGGTCATTGTCTTTGTATTTTTGGAGAGATTTGATAGTACATTATGGGGCTTGCATATTATCCTTCTTTGACTATGTTGCACAAGGGTAACTATAAATAATGGCACGATGGGATCATACACCATCTCCAATCACTTGATTTATTGCCACATTTGTATGGTTTAGTTCCCCGTCCAAGTGAAGGTATTCAAAAATTTGCTTGGAGTTGCAACAGGTACATTGTCTTGGAGTTCAATGCAATGCAAGTTGATTGCAATGTTTTGAATGCTATTGATCATTGTGATTGCCTCATATCCTTTGGAATAATATTTGGGAGATATATGGAGATTCAAATACTCCACCCTTCCCTGATGGTCATGATTCAAGATATCATTCTTCAAATCAGGTACCACATGCTGATATTGCTATGCAAGAGGTTGTTTGTTTGGATTTCCTTGAATCTTCTGAAGAGGTTGACAAGGTTTCTTCAGATGTTCCTTCTTCTCCATCAAATACTATTGGTATCCCTTCACATTCAGTGATTCCTTGTCCAAATTCATTGATTGAGGCTTCCATCATCCATCAGGACACATTCAGTTTTCCAAACTTGACATCATAGGATGGATTTGTTTCAGGGATTGCTGACTTGGCTATTTCTATAGGTTTGGAGGACATTCTTAAGGGGATATCACTCCTCTATTCAGATCCTACTTTGAAGAGTTCTCTTGAGTCTCCTCATTTCTTTGTCTCAACCTTGATTGGAGATCCAGAGACTATCTTGGAGGCACTTGTTTTCTCTTCAGATATTCCATGTATGAGACTTCTTCCCTCTCATTCCATTCAAGAGTTGAATTTTTCTCAGCATCCACCATTGGATTTTCTTCTTCCTAGCAAGAGACTTGTGGTTTGGACATTTTTGTTGCTTCAGAACTCTTTCAGTGGTTTTGAGGACACTTCATTCTGGGGGGGTAATCTAGTCTCCATCACATTCATTGTATTACTATCTTTGGATCTTGTTCAACATCAATTTCCATATCGACCTAATTTGTCACTTTCTACATTGATTGGGTATGTACCTAAGTTGATTGTGGCATCTTCATCTTCAGTGACAAAGGAGGCACACGAGTAGTTTTCAAAGACATCATCATCCACATTCATCTCACCTTCCTTCAATTCCTATCTAGAATGGGAAGCATCTCAACACTTGCACTTGGTTTTGTTTCTTCTGAAAGGGAGACAAGTTGTTTGTTGACATTGGATCATGTTTTGTCTTTAGACACTTACCATTTTTGTAGGTGATCACATGTTATGGGGGGGCTATATAGTATCTATTTTTCCTCCCTATGGGGGGGCTATTGATTGTATTGTATCCATATGACAGATGGTATACTTGGGGGGTATTTGGGAGTCCTCCATCCTTCCCATACTTTCTCTTTTTTCTGCATTTCCATCTCCTTTTTGGAGAGGGGTTTTCTTCCCACTAGGTTTTCCCCTTTTCTCTGTTTGTGGGATATTAACTGCATTTTCATATCATTTTGTAAATGGGTACCTAATATGGCCATCATGTAGCCAAGACCCATCATCCATCATCATCATTGCATAAAAATTGCATCTTTTCATTTCCTCCCTAAGTTGCACTTATGGGGGGATGTTAGTGTAATTAATTATTTATTACACTAGCATAAGTTAACTTAGGTCTTTCATTTATTTAATTTAGTCCTAGGTTGCATCATTAGAATATCATTAATAATGGGGTAATTCCCCTTTCCATGTTTGTAGGAGATAAGATTCCTTCTAGAACTTATCTCAATCTCTTTATCATTCCCTAGGTAGGTAGTTAGAGTTTACATGTTGTTAGTTGAAGACACATGGCAACATCATATTGCATCTTGTATATCACTCATGCCTATATAATCAAGGCATATGTACATTTGTAATCATATTCTAGATCAATAGAAATCTCCATTTGCATGCCCTTAGTTGTAACACTTTCTGTGTGGTTGAATTTCTTCTTGGCAAAGATCCTTTGAAGTGTGCATAGCTTCATTGGATGATTCATCATCCATTATTTCAATAGGAACACCAAAACGGGGGTTTGATTGAGGCAAACCCCTATACAACCCCAACACTTTCTATAGATCTTACAAATGTAGGTATTGAAGACATTCACTTAATGGAGGCTTCATCACTTGTGTGGTTGTAAGTATTTCCTTTCCTTTCTTCTCCTTATCTTTGCTATTTCCTTTTCACTCTATTTTAGTTCTATTGTATTCTATCACTTTCTAGTACTTTCAAAGTTCTTAGGAATTGGAGTAGAAGTAGTTACTTGGATGTTTTCTGTGATAAAATCATTCTCTGGTCCATACGAGACACCAGTGTACCACATTTTCATCTGTATTTTGTGTTGATGTCCTTTGGCCTAGAGCTTGTCAGTTTGTCTAGAAAATCTCTATGACCCGCTCTTTCAGATTCAGAAACTCTCACCACTGTTCCTGAGGTAGATTAGGGAAGTTCACCTCATGAAGCTCTTTGAATAAAGAGAACTCATGAGTAGCGAATCCCCCTCTTCTACAAATACATAGCTACTTAACCAACTAATTAATTTCTAAAATTTCTTTAATAACTTATAGTTTTAAGGAAGCTAAGATAGCAGAACAACTTCCTAAACTAATATTGAGAGGAGGGTTATGCAAAAAAAATTGAATCTTTTCAAAATTTAGAGAAACTAAACATAAATATTATAAATACCATTCATACCATAACATAGTGACTTATGTGGGGAAAACCCTTTCAAGAGAAAAACTCCACACTCCAAAGTCTTCCCAATATATTATTTAAAATAAATATGATTGCAGTATAATTAAAGAGGAAGTTATCACAAGAGTATCGCCAACTAGAGATCCAGAGGCAACTCAATATCTATAAGACTCTCACAAAAAACCTCTATCTCAATCAACTAATATATAAGAGATACGATACATGAAACCATCAAATGGTATTTACAAAATAATCAACTAAAACTACACTTATTTGCAATCAAATATTCCCTATGATGTGACAAAACACACACTGACACTTGTACTCCCACTTACAACTCTTGTCTAAAGCTAACACATTTTCCAATTAGGGAGATCCATCTTCTAGAGGCCATAAATTTTGATTCGAGAAGTTGATTGATGAACCATTTGAACTATTGGAAAGATTATGAAATTCTAGATCAGGATATATAACCTAACTCACTAGTTATGACCACTTTTAGAACCAAAAAAACCTCTAATTTCCTTAATCTTGAGTTTGAAACTTTAAAAATGGAAACTTTAATATCTTGAAATCTAGACATGATTTTGAGTTGAAACTTTACCAACATGTTTATTTTGTAATGTCATATATATTTTGGGAAAATTTCATACCCATCCATGCTTAAATATAAACTTACTATAAATAGTAAAAATTTTTAATTGAAAGGTTTGATCACCTTTTTCCTAACATTAGCAATGAAACTTTAGTGCTTGTCTTTTTTAACTCTTGAATGATCCATGTTTCTATCCAAAGTGTTGGATCTAAAGAGGAATTTGGAGCTATTATTATTAATCTAGAGAAAAGGAGCATGAGCTATAATAGGTCTAGATTTATCTCTAGAATGGATAAAGATCTTGTATTATTGGTTATTCTAGAGTTTAATTCTAGAGGAGCTCATTGGGGATGGCCCTAAGATTTCTGTAAAGGAATTTCTTGTAATAATTATAGAGGGAGACTTTTAAAGGTATTAAAAGGGTTATTCTTGGTGATTAGTGGAAATAAATTTTGAGACTTCTTCAAAAGGGTGATGCAAAGGGACTTCCAGAATTATCTTTGATGAGTTTCTAAAGGGATACTCTAGAGAAACACTAAAGAATAACTTTAAGGCATTTTTATAATTTTTTTTGGGGTAGCTTCAAAGTTTTGTTTTAGAAAACCTTTGAGGGAGTTTGATGCAAAATTGGAAGGTATATTTTAAGAAGATTTATAAAATTGTTGAAGTCTTACATCAGTAAAATATTTCTTGTTTTTAGCAAATGCATTTTCTTCATCATCTACTATCTCCACTATAGTAGGTTGTGAATTTTTAGGGAGTGTTTATCATAACTAGAGTTGAATATTCCCATAATGTATAGTTTTAATACCTTATTTATTGTATAGTTTATTAGAGTAGATAAGAGTGGTTAGTGAGTTATTTTTGGGGTTCACTATTGGCTAAGCTAGTAGTTGTGGTTATACAACTATTTAATCTAAGATTTGAATTAATTTAATTTATGCAGGGGGAATTGTTGGTTTGATTAGGTAATTTTCATAACTAGTTATGAGTGGGGTCCTATTTAAATTTTAAGTTCACTCAGGTCCTAGTTATTTTTTCTAGAAGTATTAGTTGTCTAGATAAGATCTTATCTTATCTAGTTAGCTTTTATTTAATGCTTGAGTCCTAGGTCATTTAATATTATTGAGGTAGTTGTCTCATTGTATAGAATTAAGACATATTACAAGATATTGTCTAATCATATATAACAACTTCCTTTATAAGCAAGGCATCATATGCACATCATATATTCAATTTGGCAATCTTGCATTTGAAATCATAGCATGATATTTCTACCATTTCTCTCTTGTGGAAGTTATTGTTGTCTTGTTGATGATCTTAGGGTGTTGAGGAGTTCACCATTAATTCCTATAGAAATTTTTCTAGTAGTGTTACACACACCATGTAATTTGATAAAATTGGTTATATGGTGGATTAGAAGGTGGTGTTGAGTTTGAAAGATACCATGGGTGTTGTGATTGTTTAGGTTGGCATGAATGAATGGTCCATTCTTGGGATCCTTGTGGACGAGATCCCCATTATCATGGATTTTATGGATTGATCCATGGTACTATACAATAGTTGTTATTCTAGTTCATATGTGGACACCAATAGATTTGTTGTGGAGGTTGGTTATAGGAAAAAATTCCACCTTGGTGTTGAACCATGTAATTCAATTCTTGTTTGAATAGCAAATAAGTTCTCTTTACATTTTTATTTCTTATAATATCTTACACTAATCTAGGGGATGGTTTTTATCACATGCTTGGAAAAGATCGATCTTGTCTAAGGGAAATTCTTTCAATAAGTGATTCTTCCTACATTTGGGGTGATAAATAGAAAGGGGTTCTCTACCTTTGTTCTTAGCTTATGTTCCATCGAATGTGGTGTTCAACTGGACTAGGATATCAATTTTTAAGTTTTTGAAATATTCTATTAATTGTCCCATTTCCTTTGTGACCATATCTTATAAAGTGGACATAATAAATAAAGATATTATTTTCATGGGTATGTACTCATTAGGGTTCATATTAATTAAACAAGTGAGAATTCTCTCCATCCGTATCACTTTAGGTCCATTATGGTTCTCCATGTTTTATTTTGGAACATCCTCTCTTGACCTTGTTTATTTTTTAGGCTTGATTAAATTTTTTAGTTTTGTCTTAGTTAGAAAACTACTAATTATAATGTTCTTCTTCTAAAGTTACTTCTCCTTGATGTTCAATTGTTACTCTTTGGTTTTAGGGGGTTTTGACTACAAACCTACCATGTAGATCTATTTTTCTAACCTTGAAAGTAAAATAATTTTTTTATTAAATCCTACTAGATTATAAAACCTAAAAATTGATCATAATGACACTTGTGGGACCCCAACAATGACACCAATAAGTGACAAGATGTTTTTTAGCCTTGTACTTTAATAGATAATCATTTTTGTCAATCTGGATGGTGTGTGAAGGTTATATGTAAAAGGGTAATTTGGGGTCTTTGATATAGGTCATTCTACTCTATTTTAAAAAAGTGTATTAAAACTCTAATCTAATTAACTAGGTTTAAGTGATTAATATAGGAATTAAAAAATACTTATACTAAATTGTAAAGATTAACTATATAATAGAAATGCTTATGTTGAATATAAAATATTAATTGTGGAATGAAACAACTTATGCTAAATATAAAAGATTAAATATGGAATGGAATTCCTTATGTTAAACATAATAAACTAACTATATAATGAAAGGAAGGAAATACAATAACAACAAGTAAGAATATTATTTTGTTTTTTTTTTAATTTTCTTTATTAGATTTAAATATGTAAGGACTTCATATGCACACCCAATAATGAAAAGGACAATGTACCTATAAGTAATATAATATGAAACAAAACTATTTATTTAAACACAATCATGCTAGAAAAATTTAATACTTATTTGTAATACTATAGGTTCTTCCTCTCCAATTGAGTGGCCAACTCTCCAAAGATTAGAACATTTTTCAAATAGTTACATCTGACTTCAAAAATTATCAAGAATAGGAAACCAAATTATTTTATTTCCTAATTGATTATCACTATCTCTAGATATTGCAATACAATGGTGTATTAAATTACAAATGTATTGTTCAAGTTTAAATGGATTCTTAAACTAAATATGAATACATGAGTTTGTTGTCAAATAAATGAAACCTATGTTATCAAAATTAAAATAAGGAGAATATCTTCAATTATTACTCCTAGAAAGAGGATGCCACCAAAATAGGTCATATTTTAAATTAATAATTGAAGAGTTGTTTATTTTTTCTTATATTGTTGTCACACATGAGAGGTATAGCATGCGTGACTAATATTTCTAATTGTACTTTTACTTTGGAATTCTAAGCGAGTTCTATGATATCGCCTTTTCTAGAGTTATGACCTTCATAGATCCTTGGTTTGATCCTTATTTTTTAAGCTTAGAGACTCCAAGAATTGCCAAAAATTCCTAACTAAAAGCATATCTTTTTCATAAAAAAAATGTTAGCATTTGGATCATGTTAATAAATAATTATCAAACCAAAGCTATGCAATCTATTTCACTTCAAGAAAAAATAATTTCCTAAATAAAATTTAATTCAAAAATTGATGAGGCCAAATTTATATTCATCCCATTCACAATCATGACCAAATCCAACCTTCTACATATAAATAGGGTCAAAACCATGATAATCACACCCATAATATCAACCCCAAGAAACCATCCAAATCACCTGACTTTGTTGTTGGCCATACCAAAGAATTTTTCCATCAAGTTGATACCATCATAATTAAATCATCCAAATATTTCATTACCATAGGAATATAAGGGTTACTGTCAAAGAGTCCTAATCCTCCACACATGCCATCCAACACATATCTCAAATATCTTGGAAAAAATCAATCTCAAATATCTGTCCTGAAGCTTCTCAAAATATTCATATTCAATATTAATAGGGAGATATTAGAACATGTCTTATAGGAGTCACAAGTACCTAATGACATCAACCTAAACCAATTTCAAGCATTGGTGGGTCAAATCTCCAATTCCTATTAGCTCACTTTTAGCTAAAATTATATGTCCTAGATTGACCTCACCTATAATAGATCCCTCTATATTGAGGTTATAATCACAACATTAAATACAAAAGGGTCTTGGTAGACAAATTTTTTAGATTAAACACATGTAATTTAAATTTCATTAAAAAATTGGGATATTCTAAAGATATGAAATATAACTATAAAAACATATGAAAATATAAAATAAGAATCAAAAGACACCATATAGATCCCTTTTTAGGTCAATCTCATGTTGTAAAAAGTCACGTGTTATGTTATTTATCTTGAATTGCCTCATAAAATCCCACTCAACTACCCATGAGTACAAATCTTCCTATTTTAATCCCACTACTCTATTATCCACATCCTCCATTACCCCTCCTAAAAGAAAAGTCAAGATCACCAATACTATATGTGGGGAATATGAGCTACACAAGACTTTTTAGATTAACATGCTTCCTCTATCCTCACAATCACAAGGGTAACCTCATCCTTGTGCCAATTTATTTTCTTTTTTATAAATATAGGAAAAATAACATTTATCTAACATAGGTTTCTAGTAGATAAAATTATTGAAGATGACACAGGTTCCTTAATTTACAAATATGAAGAATTTTCATCATGTTTTCTAAAGGAAACATATCCAGAAACACACTATAGCTAGAAGAACATTCACTACAAAGGAAAATTTATAGGACTACATGAGCAAGGTGCTATTGATCATATCATCATATAAATGAATCATAAAACTCATAGGTTAGTATACATGCTACTTAGTAAAGTAATCAATGAAGTTTTAGACACTTCTATAATTGTGGAAGAACCCTCATTCAATGTTAATATGTCAAAGTAAGGCCCATCCATGAATCAAACTTATTTTATGTCATGTCTATTTACATCATAACCCTCATCACTAATAATTACATCAATCTCCCTCTCATCCATCCTAAACTCATTTCTTGGGAACAACATGCTCTATATATCTTGACACATTTTGACACAATGAAGCTATTTTTGAATGGGGCTCCATGATGGAATACCTAATAATAATCATAAGAATGAATTTAAAATTAATTGATATGTGATGGTGTACTTTGGGAATAGGCTAAGTTTCTTAGTCTTAATTTAAAAAAATCCCTAGTGAAAACATCTTTAAGGTGCTATTGGACATAGAAAGAGAAAGAAAAATGACATGTTTATTAATGAAAAAATATCTAAGATATAAATATATGAGGAACAAAAAATTCCCTTGACCTCTTCATAGTTCAATGATTGGTCATCATTCTTAGTTGAGGAAAAAAATGAAAAAAATGGGAACATACACTAATCCAAAGATCACATTCATTATAACTAGTTTGAAATTAGTTGCACATGACATCATTATTATAATTCTAAAGAGAATCATATGTACCTTTCCTTTGTCCTATTAAATTATGCTAGGTTTAGATACATCCCTTATAGTCCACCATCTTGAGATGCATCTTGATGCAAAACTAGTTAAATAAAAACCTCACAAGATGCATCTATAGATCACTCTCTTGGTTAAGAATGAATTATAGAATTGTTGGAGGTTGAGTTAATACACCCTATTGATAATATTAAATGGATTTCCAATATCATTATTATAATAAAGAAACCCAAAGGAATCTATATTTTTTGGGTTTAAGAGACCTTAACAAAGCATTTCTTAAGGATGACATTTAGCTACCCAATATTAACATAATTATCTACCTTACAATAGGACATGCCATGCTTTCACTCATGGATTATTTATTTGGGTAATAATTATATGGAGATAGCCCCTAAATACTGACACAAAACAACATTCCCTGCTCCTTGGGGCACATTCTATTATCAAGTTATGTTGTGTGGATTGAAAAATATAGGGGTAATATATTAGAGGGATATGATAGTCATCTTCCATGAAGTGATTTATGACATCAATTTAGTGGGTTGTGAGCTTAATTACACTTCCATGGAATTAACATATTTTTCTATTATCTTCAGCTCACATAAGCTCCAAAACTAGATTCTAGGCCACAAAATCAAGCTCATATAAAAAATTTATACACTCTGTACCTTATATCCAAGACTTCTCTTACATGATCTATGGCTAAATGGGTCATGCTACTAAGTGAGCTTGACATCAAATATGTAAGTATTTAAGGGATAGGTAATGGAAGATAAACTAGTAGATGCACCTCTCATTAGAAATCATCCATGAGATGTAGATTTTATTGATGAGTTCATTTTCACTCTTGATGATTTAGAATCTTGGAAAATGTACTTTGATGGTTCCTATAAATCATGATCTTGGAAAATAAATATTATTTATCACTCCATGAAGATATCTCATATCTAATGCATTCAAATTGGATTTTCCATGTACCAAAATTATAAAATATGAGGCCTTAATAATGCATCTTCAAGCAATAATATAATGAAATACTCAACATCTCCTAGTTTACCTAGATTCCCAACCCATCATTGAATTACTCAATGGAGAGTATCAAAGAAAGGATGAAAAACTAGTTCCTTATAAATGATTTATAAATAGTTTTGAGGAATAATTCACATTCATCTAATTTGAACAAGTGATCCACATTAATAACAAAGAAACAAATTATCGTACCATGATTAGGTCCCTCTTGGATATGCCACAAGATAATTGCAACTATGAATTCCTAGTTGAACATTTAGTAGTCCTTTTGTATAACCCC
Organism: Sequoia sempervirens; assembly: GCA_007258455.2. Lineage (NCBI taxonomy): Eukaryota > Viridiplantae > Streptophyta > Pinopsida > Cupressales > Cupressaceae > Sequoia > Sequoia sempervirens. The sequence continues at coordinate 590,724,303 of VDFB02000015.1, read as the reverse complement.
CTTAACTCTAAGATCACATATGAGATTGTTGGTCCCAAATCCCTATAGTAGCATGATATTTACACCTATCTCCGTGAACAAGTCCTACCACATAACCTATCATGCACTCAACAAAAAATATTCACCCAAAACTCATCTTGCTTCACCCTCCTTAGTGACCTTTTATATTGAAAAAGTTTTGATGGAACCTTACTATCATGCCTAAAATTAGACTAGGCTCTTATGACACTTAAATAGGTTCATGGTGGCATCTATGATTCCCACACCAATGGTATGGTACTTGTTGAAAATCTCTTATGAACATGTTATTATTAGTCCACCATGGACTAAGATGCTTGTCAATATGCCAAGTGGTGTTTGTCTTTTAAACAACACAAAGACTTGATTCATGCATCATCATAAGAATTTTATCCTATCCATACTTGTCCCTTCTCACAATGGGGCCTTTATCTTGGTTACAAAATTCACCCTTCCTCATCTAGTGGAAACAAATTTATTATCACCATCATTGAATAATTTACCAAGTGGGTAAAATCTATTCCCCTCACCTACATCATTGGTCAATAAATAGCCAAATTTATCCTCTATTATATAATTTTTCACTATGGCATCCTTGCCACCATTGTTATCAATGATGGTAATCCATTTAAAAACCATGATGTGTAGACTCTTTTTGAACATTCCCATAGATAATATCATTTGTTCACTCAATATTATTACCAAAGTAATAATCAAGAAAATATATCTATTAAAACTTATTTTAAATTCCTAAAAAGTACTATCAATGATGTTAGCCATGACTTTTACCTTCAAATTAATCCCACACTATTGGCCTATCACACTAGTATCCAAACACTACTTGTGTGACTACATATTCCTTAGTTTTCAACTCCAAATCTATCTTGCAATTGATATCAAACTACCATAATTTTACTTTTACTTGTATAATCTCATTGATGATGAGTACCAAGTTGCATGCATGTATGGGTTAGATCTACTTGATGAGTGGTACCTCAACACCCTAAATCAATTATGGTCCTATCAACATAATCTCCATCACATTTCCAATAGGAAAATTAAAGGATGTGGATTTAATATAGGTGACATTGTGTTCAATGACAATCATAAGAACCTTTAGGATTGAAATAAGAATGGAAAGTTTTAACCCAATTAGTTGGGTGCATACATCATTATTACCAAATATGGATTAATTTTGTATCAATTAGCCACTCTAGAGGGTCAAGAGTTTCATGAAATCATGAACACAATGCATATTAAATGGATCCATGAATAATTTACAAAATATCCAATAAAAGTATTAAAAAATATCAAAAAATATAAAAATAAAGAAAAAATTATCCTTTGGTGAAAACCACAACTTGTCCTGCCTTAGATAAGTCCCATGGTAAAAAACTACTTGCAGATGCAATATGTAATATTTTAGACTCTATATTCCTATAGATCCTCTTCCCTATCTTACCCTTATACATAATACAGTAGCCAATAATATAATCTCTCCATCCTTGTACTAGAAATTATATCCATATGAATGACCTTGTTTTATGCTAGGGGTAGGTGATAATGTCCTACTTCATAATAGGATTTTGATAATCACTTGGTTATTTATTCTACATCTAGGCTAAATATACTAACCTTCTAATTGAGATTCAACATTTACCTCTAACATAATTATTTTCACTCAATCCTCATCTTGATATTTGAATATATCCCTCCTCATATACCTATGCACTTGCAAAAATGATAGTTTCATAAATTTTCACTTGTAAACTAAACACCTAAAACATCAAACCTAACCATCAAATAACTAAATATCTCTAATTAACCTTGGCAACATGCACTAGTCACATAATTTTTCATCACAAAACTCCCTTTCCATATATTTCATTCATGGGATATATCATTCTCGTTCTAGGTATCATCCATTATTTTTATTTATAGGTACATCATTCCCTATATTAGGAATACTCATCTATTTATCATTTTTCAACACCTTACCAAGAGGTAACACATATAAATGTCAATTAATCATTGATTTATAAATTTTGGTTAATATTTTGACCTATGTTATGCCTAATTAAGGTAACCATGATTATTATATATTATGGTGTGTCTTGATTAGTATACATTAGGGCATGTTCTATTATGTTTATGAGCCATGTTAGTTGGTTATCTCATCATAGGACCCTCCATGGTCATATAAATATCTTGTGATGTGTTGGGGCATCCTTTTGTTGTCATATGATTATAAGTTAGTCCTTCATGTATTGTATACATCATCACCTTGGTTTTTATACCTTGGTGCATAATATCCACTAATATATCAAAATTTGTTGCTCACCACATGTCAACATAACACTTGCATTCAAACAACTAGTCACTCATTAATCCAAATCCGTAATTCATTATCCAGACATGTTTTCCTTTTATATATTATGATTGAAAATTCATCTATTTTATTGTATTACCATATTTTTCTTCTTTTTATTCTTAGTTATAATATGATTAAAAAATATCACCACATCCATCACATATTATAATAGCATCATTATTAACTTATACATCATATATTCATCATTAACAATCATAACAAAATTATATACATCATTATAAATACATACATATCATTATCAAAATAATCATATACTATTAATTCATACTCATAATTAAATCACACACCCTCATAATCAAATCATAAAAATGTATATCTATATATAAACATAAAAGATAAACTTCACATTCATACATCAATATAACTCATAAAGCATACACATCCATAAAATCATTAATTCAAAATGATGGTATAAATTGTCTCATCTATATGTCCATCATCAAAAGAGTACATCCAACTTCATAGATCATTAGATTCAATATATGCATGTAAAATAATGTATATATATGTATGATAAATAATAATATATTAAAATAGAGTGTTAGCCCCACTAGCTCTTGCTAGCATTTTCACCTTGGGACCTTGCATCTCATCCCTTAGGTGGTGGCTGCATAACTAATATAGAATGAATAAGATTTCTTGATTGATTGGCCTTGAGAGATGATTCATTACCATATATTACTGCTTTTTATTCCATGAGCACTAGCTATTCATAAATAGACCTATATTACTATGCCTTGCATAATACGCATGTTGTCTATCTAGTGTCTTAGCCATGTTAACCACTATCTATGAAAATAACCAAGGTACACAAATGTTTTGTGCCAAAACTCACACTACGGATATTTTGTACATTATCTTAGGTGGGTAAATGCAGGATCATGGGGGTCCAAACTAGGCCCCTAAGTGACAATGAAAATTCAAAAAAATAGAGTTAGGAAACTTGACATAAAAATTTGAATACGTTATTAACATAATTTAAAAAATATATAAGAACAAAATTTGTAGTAAACTGAATGTAGTTTCTAGGAGTTCTTTTTTGGAAAAAAAAATTCTATTTTGTGAAAATTTGAAATTTGAATGTAGTAGTACTAAATTTTTAGGAGAAAGATAAGAAGCAAGTGTATTTCTAACCACCCTAAGTACAAGAATTTTTTTTATTTTTTATTTTTTTATTTTTTTTTAAACTTTCAATATATGTAGAAGACACATGCCTAGATGTACCACATTTTTTTAATAATTTTTTTGCATATAAATAATTAGTTAAGATTTTTTTATTAGAACATTTCAAAATTATTAAAACATGTTTGTTTGACCACCATAACTTGGTCAAAAAATTATGAAATTCATTTTTTTTATCCCATAGTAAGCAAAGCATAGAATGTGACACATCTTTTCGATTCAAAAATGTGAAATAGTTTGAAAATTATAGAAGTTTTTCAATCAACCTATCAATCAAGACTTTAGTCGTAATGTATGTATAAAATCAATAATAATTATCTATTAAAATCAAAATAAGGCATAGCTTATATTGGCGAAAAGCTAACAATTTTTTCAATAAACCTTTTTGTTTCAACAAATTTGGATAAAAAAAGGTCATCAACCACAAGGGAAAACTTAAAAAAACTAAGGAAATTTTGTACATATTTTTTCAGTTGACTTTTGAGGTTTGGCAATCCTAAACCAAATTCTAACCCAAATCTTGAGCCTATTGATTTTTTCAAAAAAATAGATATTTGTTAGAAACGAATATTTGTAACATCCCACTACGCAACCCTGAAGGGTAAGAGCCAAAAGAGGGCAAGATAAATTTTTTTTTTGAAGACAAAGAATAACATTCACAAAAAGCAGTTTACAATATGAAACACCGACAACTTACATGGCAAAGCATGGCCGAACACAACCCAAAGGAGTGGAATAATCCACCCTCCAGAGAAAAACTGGACAAGGGCAAATAAGATAGCTCTAGGGAAAATGCTCTAGAACCTTAACAACGTTGCTCCAAAACTTTCAACGCTACTCCAAAACCTTCAGCACTACTCTAGAACATTAACAACGCTGCTCTGGAACCTTCAGCGCTGCTCCAGAACTTTAACAACACTGCTCCGGAACCTTTAGCGCTGCTCCAGAACTTGAACAACGCTGCTCCAGAATTTAATAGCGCTGAGTCAGAACCTTCAGTGCTGCTCCAGAACTTTAACAGCGCTACTCTGAAACCTTCAATGTTGCTCTACAACTTTAACAGTGTTGCTCCAAAACTTTAACAGTGCTGCTCCAAAAATTTCAATGCTGCTCTAGAACTTTAATAGCGCTGCTCCGGAACCTTAACAGTGCTGCTCCAAAACCTTGACAACAACTACACAAAACAACAACTAGAAGGCGAAGATGCTCTGGAACTTTTGCAGCCGCAACAAAAAACATTAACAAAAGGTGGCGTTGCTCTGAAACTTTTGCAGACTAAAACATGAAGGAAATATACAACCAAAATTCTAATTTTTGCATGGAAAATATTGAAGAAAAGCTATAAAGATCATCAAAATATAAGCAAGCCCGATACCAACATCGGAACTCGTAAACCAAATATAAACATTGCATTTCTTCTCATTAAATTTATGATTTCTTTCTCTTAGCGAGTACCATATACATAAATGAATATACATAAATAAAAGGGCATAGCCAAGGATAAGATACATCATTTGATAAGATAATTATAGAAGAGGGGATGACTCCAACTGGTGCTCCAATAACTTGTACATTGGCCCCTAATGGCGGTGGCAATGCCTCCCTACCATGTGGACTCAAAAGAGGCCACCCCATCATGCTTGGAGGTAGTCACAAGGTCCAAGTAGGAAAATCAAGGCAAAGAAAACATAAGGCCAACACTTGCATCATGCACGGAGAAAACATGGAATACAATGCATCAAGGCCAAAATCACAAAATGTAGATGCTCATACAAGAACATGATAGGTACTACTCATGACTACCAAGGTATAGGTACTAGAGTGCGGATTGGGTGAAATGTCATCGTGTGTGCTCGAAGGAATGACACCACATGGAATCAAGTACATCCCTCCTATGGATGAGTGAAACTCAAACATGCTCAAATCAATGCCCTGTAGACGGATAAGCCTTCTTGTTTATCCAAATGAGGAATCCAAAAACAAATATTAAGCCATGAAAAAGCCACTAAAATCATCATAAAGTCATTTAACACAACCAAGCAACCATTGTTGTAAGAAGACACGTTTAACATCTGTAAATCAACATGAAATAGAGGCATAGAAATTACGTAAAAATTCAAAGTGCTCGGATTAAAATTCTAAGCCTGAACCAGTTCATATTTTGGTGTTCCACGTTGGAATTCACCTTCAATTTTTGAGTTTAAAACTAATAATGAGGTGATGTTTTGAAAAACGACATTTGCCAAGTTGGGCAAGAAAAACATAAAAATATGAAAGTGTCCGGATTAAAAAATCGGATGACCCATTTGAGGAATGGTCAATTCTACATGGAATATGCCTTTAATTTTCACTTTTAACAGGTGGTTAATGAGCAACAATGAAAAACATCATTTTACAAGTAGGCACAAATTTGGACAAAAATGAAAGTGGCCAGAATTAAAATCTGCCAAAGACCCAGTTGAGATCTTGGCGTTTCTACATGAAATCCACCCTTAAATTTTGTTTTTAGCAAGGGGATAATGAGCAGCAATAGAAAACATTGTTTAACAGGTTGCACAAATTTTGGCCAAAACAAAAAGTAATCAAAAAATCATTTTAGACTCCGACCCAGTTCAACTTTGGGGAATTTTTAGGTGAATCTAATAGTTGGATTTGGGTTTAAAGTGAGAGGATTGAACAAATTTATAAAAGATTCAAACTTTCCCCAAAATAATTTTATAACCTGGCTGAAAAGAAAAAAAAACCATGAACAATGAAAATGCCATGATAACGCCAAAGCAACCAAGATTTCCAAAATAATTAAACATACACTCATGCATACATCTATAATCTCAGAAATTCAGGGAAGAAACAAAAGAATACCTCAATGCTTCCCAAAAATTAAAATGAAAGAATACTCTGCAAGGAAGGTGAGGCGGGGTTCCATAATAGGACAACAAGGAAGGTGTGGCATGCTGAAACCAGTGATCTGATGCCCACAAATTTCTCCTCCATAGATCTTCCAAACTTTGGTGCCCAACTCAAGGGGGTTTTCCATTCTCCTTCCAAAGACAATTTTTTTTTTTCCTTTCCCAAAAGAATCACCCCCCCAAAATAAAACTTTCTCCCATTTTATATTTTCTTCTCTCAAAGGATAATTCTCCCCCAAAACAAAAGAATAAAAATATATATTCTTCAAAACAAGGTTGCCCCTTATTTTATTTTAACTATCTCCTCAACACAATGAAATAAATCATTTAAAATTTTTAAATTAAATAATATCATTCTCTCGAATGATCAATAAAAATCATTTAAAATAAGACATTTTAAAATCTCATGGATAAAACCATTTAAATATAAAATCAACTGAACACAATGAAATACCATATATAAAATCACGAGAAGACGTCAAAGGAACCACATCAAGACACTGCCAACCAGTTAAATATAGATATAACCATATAAAAGATTCATGGAAACCAGGAAAAAATACCTCAACAAAACATAAAGGTGCTCCGGAACATATGATTGAAAGGTGCTCTGGAACATACGGTTGAAAGGTGCTCTGAACATTACCATTAGGTAACCGGATGGTAAAACATCAACATAAAAACACTGCCCTAACAGGGTATAGTGGGCTAGGGTAGGGGAAATTTGGCCTATGACTACCTCCAGTAACCACCATCGGGGAATATGAGTACGCTTAAGCCTGTTGATCCAGGCGGAGTTGATACTCAGTACTTGCATCACTTCCAATTGCACGTCAAAGTACATGTGCAGTAACATATATCTTATAGTCAAAGTAACATCAATCATCAAGAAGGGAGTCATGATATCATAAGCCTCTCAAACATGAGTGTTATGACATCATCCCTTTCCTATCCATAATCGTACATAAGCAATGATAACAATATATAAACATATAAACATATAATCCAGAATAATACTAATCATCAATGGCTAATCTCATTATAACAACATTTAACAATTAGAATACCAAATGAAAATCAAATGCTATCTTACCAGCCTGGGTTTAGAGAGGTGTTACATCCTCCCTCCCTAAGATTTGATTTACTCCTGGAAGTCATGTAAACTCAATATGCAGCCATGTCACACATTAGTACTCAAAATATAATAATCAACATTAAAGGGTTGTACTTCATCCCAAAGATGAGAAATTTAATATACATCTTTCATCACTAAATGAAATAGAAAGGACATCCTTTTAAAATTCACCTTTTTAAGAATCACTATCAATATATTGACATATACCTTACTCATAAGGTCTCAACATGAAACAAAATAACATGATTAATCTTTCAAACATCACATGTGCCACAAGTCTCAAAATAAAAAAATAAAAATTTAATTTAACATCCACATTCATCCAAAATAGGTTAAGATACACATTAAATCCACTAAGAATAGGGTAAAGAAGATGCATAAGCACTCAATTCTTTCCAAAACACCATAATTTGCAACAATATTTATTTTCTACACATTTCCAATCTCAAACATGAGAACGTATTTGACATCGTTTTCAACCAAATATAACAATTTTCCCTTTCTAAAGCACAATAAGTCAACTTTTGAACTTTTCACATGAATCCATATCCAAGATGAAACATGCATTTATACATACATACATACATACATACATACATACATACTTACATCACTAGCAATCACATCACAAGGCTACACAAGGGTCCATCTAGACACTGGTAAGCAACATACTAATCCATGATACATAATCCATGAGCCAAGAGCCAATATCCATCTCACATAATCCATACCTCACACTTAGTGGTTTGATGGTGTTAGGCCACACACACATGGTGAGACCATCCAAACAAGACCACAATGACCTATCTTTTGTTGAATAAGGTGGTTAGCCTCCAAGAGATAGTCATCACACATAGGTGGGTAGTGGGTCCTAGCTGTGAAACAACCTCACATACCCCCATCCTCAAGGTTCCCTGCATCTACTTTCTCGTATACACTCAATAGAGTCTAGCTCTCCTATTCTCAATAAGGAATCACATTACAGCACAAGACCAACATTTGAAAACAACAAATAGAAAACTAGTTTAGCCACCAAAGATCATAAATAAATATCAAATAAGGATTCAATTGCAGCAATAAAGCAAGAAATGCGCACAATTTCAATACTAAATCAAATGTAACCCCAAGGGCTATGAGCAAAGAAATTTCACAATCTGTGGCTAAACCATCACAAACAAGATAAATCAAAATTTTCTGGTCTTCAAAGTCAAAATAAAATCCATCAATAACCAAAAGAAGATTCACAATCTCCAAAATGGCACATTACATAACTATGTGACTAAACTAGCCACCAAACGACGAAGGAGGGAACAATGTCTGACTATTGCAATAGCCCCTCATGTGTGGCAGAGTGAACGCACCAACTACATGGCATGAGGTGTACTCCTCAACTACACCTCACATCATGTTGTCACATGACATGGAATCACCAAGTGGCCCATGCACTGCTTGGCTATCCGCATGGAATGTGCACCTTGGCCACATCCTGCATCGCGTCTCAGTGTGGCATGGTCATACACCAACCGGAGAAGGCACGTATTGGTCATATGTTGCATGGCAGTGTGTTTGTGGCTCCTTGGAAGTAGGCACATGCAAAACACACCCTTCATAGGGATACCTTGTGGAAAGGGCACATGCAGATACTCATCGTAGCCAGAGGTATACATGGCTAGGACATACCCATATGCCAACCGACCCAAACACTGTCGAGACAAAACATGAGTGTCCCTCTACAAGTGTATGAGGCCCCATCATGCTCATCACATAAGTAGGCTACCATAACACAATATCATAGTGCACCTTCACACATCTAAGCACGTGGCATCATATCTATGACATCGTGGTAGGACACATGCATATACAAAATATATACTACATATATGAGTATAACAATATGGGGCTACTCGAGCCTCATCTCTCATGTGGATGAGGTCGACTTGTTAATGCCCGCTCAACGTCCCTACGGACAGCCAAGAAATACTAACAAATCAATGCTGCTGAACACAAAGCTGTGGGGATTAGGCTAGCACATATGGATCAAGTACCCTGATCCATCATAAGGGGAAGTAGTGAGTACTTTCCTCAGGATTGGTTGAGCTAAGAATGCTCTGTGCCGCAACATGCGCACACTGTACATTCCGCCCAAGGAACTTTGTGGCTGCTACTAACCCTTCACAGATTGAGGGACTAGAGAACCAAGAGAAGAGATTCTATGAAACTAACTTCTGGTTACTCTTAATATATATGTAAATTTCAACCACACATGGGTTGGCCCTCAATCAGGTAACAAACATACAAGCACACATAATGGTATGGTTAATCCCACACCTAAAATACAACATATCCTCCATGGATGGGTACACAGTCTCACCATCCCATGGGGACATAAAACAAGTACGGGGTATTCACAACACTCAACATGTGCACTAACACAGGATGTTCACATAATAGGGAGCACCTTTTTCCAATTTCCTCTTACCAAAATAAAACCATTATCCACCTCTAATTATACAAGGTCAATACAACTTTCCAAGAACATGTACTCCCAACATCCATACAAAACATCATAGTGCTACATGGAGTAAATCAACAATGCCATGATAACTCTCACATTCACTTTCACTTTTATTAAGCGGTAAATCACCTTACTACACACATATGTTAGCCACATTTATTTCCCACATACAAATCAATATCATTACAATGTTTACTCAAAGCAAGGTATGCAACATTATCATTTCAACATTCATTTAACTTTTTACATTTTGAATCCAGTTACAATAATTTAAGATCTACATGATTTCTTAAGACTTAACAATAAAGTTGGGGACTATAGGCCTCACCAACAAGATGCACCTATTATGCAATTATCATTAACATGCAAATGGTTTCACTAATCCATTTTTTCCTCTAACTTTTACTTAATGCAGAATGATTTTCTTAATCAAATTCATACATGTTCCATGATTATGAATGCAACTTGGGGACTTAGTTCCTTTACCCAAGGTTTGGTCTAATAAAACAAACCTTCATGAATGCATAAACATTCACTCATAATATACAAGCATACCATGGGTTTCAATACACCACACATTCAAAGATAGGAATCTTCTTTAAACAATGATAAGAGAGAGAGGGAGAGAAAGATTTACAATTCTGACATAAGCACTAATGCAAACATGGTCTCATCATCACACAATCAATTTCTCACAAACACATCAATCATATGAGAGCATACATTAATCTCTATGAACTAACAACATGATCATTCATTTTCTATTACCATATTTATAATCTCAATACAATATTACATGAAAAAACAACTTCAAAACCACATAGGGTCAATCAAGCAATCATTAACACAAGGAGGTAAAGCAAAAGAAGAAATACACCAAAAACTTGTATGGTGAAGAAAACATCAAGACTCAAGAAGAATACACACAAAAGGAACTTCTTATCACCCTCAAGGTTAGACAAACCTTCCAACAACATGAACCAAGAAACCAAGCAAGGATAATCTTAGGCAACACATGCCACCTGCAACCTACCAACAAGCTAAGGTCCAACCTGCCCACCCACAACACAGGATATAGGAAAGTAATCAATCTCAACCTCGAGAGACTCTCAACCAAGGGAATCACTCCAATCCTGTAGGGTAAGGCAAGACCTAGGAGGCACCCTTCCTCCACAACACAAGCCAGGGTTGGGAAACTCAACCCTCTAAAATGCCATACCAAGGCACTCAAAGCAAGAGGTCCTATGACTGTCTCGCGACAACAAGCACTTGGAACACACATGTCAAGCACACTACAATCACATGGGCTACCACCACACTCAGGAAACACTCAAGGGTCACAACCCTTTACACAATGAGAGAGCCACACATCAAGAAGGAGACCAATTAGAATAAACTTCTCGGTAGGCTCGAGGGTCTAACTAACCCTCACACAACATTCCTTAACATGACATGCAAGGGGCAGGAAACAAAAACACTTGTTGCCATCCACCACACATAACACCCAAGAAGGTAACAACCATAAGTAGGGGTCCCAGTGCTGCAACATGGGTTCCACCTCTAACTCTGCCTTTGGCTTTGCCCTTAGGGGAATCCTAAAGAAAACAAGGAACACATCAAAATAGATCACAAGGATGATCTAAACACCAAACTAAAGCATAAACACAAAACAATAAGACTATGAAAACACTATAACTAGCTCATGCCACACACAAAAAACACAACATAACATAGAAGGCTCAAGTACGCCAAAGCTCCCAATGTGTGAACATGGGCTTTGATACCAGATGTAACATTCCGCTATGCAACCTCGAAGGGTAAGAGCCAAAAGAGGGCAAGATAATTTTTTTTTGAAGACATAAAGAATAACATTCACAAAAAGTAGTTTACAATATGAAACATTGACAACTTACATGGCCAAGCATGGATGAACACAACCCAAAGGAGTGGAATAATCAACCCTCCAGAGAAAAACCGGACAAGGGAAAATAAGATAGCTCCAGGGAAAATACTCTGAAACCTTAGCAGCACTGCTCCAGAACTTTCAGTGCTGCTCTAAAACCTTCAGCGCTGCTCTGGAACATTAACAACGCTGCTCCAGAACCTTCAGTGCTACTCCAGAACTTGAACAACGTTGCTCTAGAACCTTCAGCGCTGCTCCGGAACTTGAACATCGCTGCTCCAGAATTTAACAGTGCTGCTCTGGAACCTTCAGTGTTGCTTTAGAACTTTAACAACACTGCTCCAAAACCTTCAATGCTGCTCCAGAACTTTAACAGTGTTGCTCCAAAACTTTCAATGTTGCTCTGGAACTTTAACAACGCTGCTCTAGAACCTTAACAACGTTGCTCCATAACCTTGGCAACAACTACATAGAACAACCAGAAGGCGATGATGCTCCAGAACTTTTGCAGCTGCAACACAAAACATTAATAAAAGGCGGCGTTACTCTAAAAATTTTGTAGACTAAAACATGAAGGAAATATACAACCAAAATTCTAATTTTTGCATGGAAAATATTGAAGAAAAGCCATAAAGATAATCAAAATACAAGCAAGCTCGATACCAACATCGAAACTTGTAAACCAAATATAAACATCACATTTCTTCTCATTAAATTTATGATTTCTTTCTCTTAGCGAGTACCATATACATAAAGGAATATACATAAATAAAAGGGCATAACCAAGAATAAGATACACCATTTGATAAGATAATTATAGAAGAGGGGATGACTCCAATTGGTGCTCCAATAACTTGTACACCGGTCCTCAATGGCGGTGGCAATGCCTCCCTACCATGTGGACTCAAAAGAGGCCACCTCACCGTGCTCGAAGGTAGTCACAAGGTTCAAGCAGGAAAATCAAGGCAAGGAAAACATAAGGCCAACACTCGCATCAGGCACGAAGAAAAAATGGAATACAATGCATTAAGGCCAAAATCACAAAATGCAGATGCTCATACAAGAACATGACAAGTACTACTCATGACCACTGAGGTATAGGTACTAGAGTGTGGACTGGGTGAAATGTCATCATGTGTGCTCGAAGGAATGACACCACATGGAATCAAGGACATCTCTCCTACGGATGAGTAAAACTCAAACATACTTGAATCAACGCCCTGCAGATGGATAACTCAACACCCTATAGACAGATAAGCCTTCTTGTTTATCCAAATGAGGAATCCAAAAATAAATATTAAGCCATGAAAAAGCCACCAAAATCATCATAAAGTCATTTAACACAACCAAGCAACCATTGCTGTAAGAAGACATGTTTAACATTTGTAAATCAACATGAAATGGAGGTATAGAAATTACGTAAAAATTCAAAGTGCCTGGATTAAAATTCTAAGCCCGAACCAGTTCAGATTTTGGTGTTCCACGTTGGAATTCACCTTCAATTTTTGAGTTTAAAATCGATAATGAGGTGTTGTTATGAAAAATGACATTTGCCAAGTTGGGCAAGAAAAACATAAAAATATGAAAGTGTTTGGATTAAAAAATCGGACAATGACCCATTTGAGGAATGGTTGATTCTACATAGTATATTCCTTTAATTTTCACTTTTAATAGGTGGTTAACGAGCAACAATGAAAAATGTCATTTTGCAAGTAGGCACAAATTTGGGCAAAAATGAAAGTGGCCAGAATTAAAATTAGCCAAAGACCTAGTTGAGATCTTGGCATTTCTACATGAAATCCACCCTTAAATTTTGTTTTTAGCAAGGGAATAATGAGCAACAATAGAAAACATTTTTTAACAAGTTGCACAAATTTTGGCCAAAATAAAAAGTAATCAAAAAATCATTTTAGACTCCAACCCAGTTCAGCTTTGGGCATTTTTAGGTGAATCTAATAGTTGGATTTGAGTTTAAAGTGAGAGGATTGAACAAATTTATAAAAGATTCAAACTTTCCCCAAAGTAATTTTCATAACCTGGCTGAAAAGAAAAGAAAAACCCATGAACAACGAAAATGCCATGATAACCCCAAAGCAGCCAAGATTTCCAAAACAATTAAACATGCACTCATGCATACATCTATAATCTCAGAAATTCAGGGAAGAAACAAAAGAATACCTCAATGCTTCCCAAAAATTAAAATGAAAGAATACTCTGCAAGGAAGGCGAGGCTAGGTTCCATAATATGACAACAAGGAAGGTGTGGCATGCTGAAACCAACAATCCGATGCCCACAAATTTCTCCTCCACAAATCTTCCAAACTTTGCTACCCAACTCATGAGGATTTTCCCTTCTTCCAAAGACAGAAAAATTTCTTCCTTTCCCAAAAGAATCACCCCCCCAAAATAAAAATTTCTCCCATTTTATATTTTCTTCTCTCAAAGGATAATTCTCCCCCAAAACAAAAGAATAAAAATATATATTCTTCAAAACAAGGTTGCCCCTTATTTTATTTTAACTATCTCCTCAACACAATGAAATAAATAATTTAAAATTTTCAAATTAAATAATATCATTCTCTCGAATGATCAATAAAAATTATTTAAAATAAGACATTTTAAAATCTCATGGACAAAACCATTTAAATATAAAATCAACTGAACACAATGAAATACATATATAAAATCATGAGAAGACGTCAAAGGAACCACATCAAGACACCGTCAACCAGTTAAATATAGATATAACCATATTAAAGATTCACGGAAACCAAGACAAAATACCTCAACAAGACATATTGGTAAACCACAAGCAACAGAAAGGTGCGCCGCAACATACGGTTGAAAGGTGCTCTGGAACATACGGCTGAAAGGTGCTCTGGAACATATAGCTAAAAGGTGCTCCGGACGTTACCGTTAGGTAACCAGACGGTAAGACATCAACATGGAAACACTGCCTTAACAGGGTACAGTGGGCTAGGGTAGGGGAAATTTTTCCTGTGGTTACCTCCAGTAACCACCATCGGGGAATATGAGTACGCTCAGGCCTATGGATCCAAGCAGAGTCGATACTCAGTACCTACATCACTTCCAATTACACATCAAAGTACATGTGCATATAACATATATCATATAGTGAAAGTAACATCGATCATCAAGAAGGGAGTCATGATATCGTAAGCCTCTCGAACATGAGTGTTACGACATCATCCCTTTCCTATCCATAATCATACATAAGCAATGATAACAATATATAAACATATAAACATGTAATCTAGAATAATACTAATCATGAATGGCTAATCTCATTATAACAACATTTAACAGTTAGAATACCAAATGAAAATCAAATGCTATCTTACCGGTCTAGGTTTAGAGAGGTGTTACAATATTTTTTTGAAACGAATATTCCTTACATCTATTATTTATAATACATAATATTTAATATATACTAATGTATTATATATATTATAGATTATGTATTATATATTATATATTATATACTAAATATTATATTAATATTTTGTAATATATTACAGATTTTATATAATGTATTTTATATATAGTATATAGTGAGATAGAGAGAGGGGGTGTGAGAGATACATGGAAGGAGAGACGTAAGAGAGGGGAGTGGGAGACACAAGAGAGAGAGACCTGAGAGGGAGATGGAGAGTGAGAGATACTTGAGAGAGAGAGTTATCTAGGTAGGGTGCCCAAGGGAGATACCTAAGAGAGAGATGGGGTGGGAGGGATAGAAGGAGGGAGAGACCTGAGAGGGAGAGAGAGGGACTAAGAGAGAGTTGTCTAGGTAGGGTGGGAAGGTAGAGAGAGAGAGAGGGGGGGAGAGACCTGAGAGAGATAGGGAGTTGGAGAGACCAGAGAGAGAGAGATGAGAGGGAGAGAGGGAGATGGAGAGTGAGAGAGACTTGAGAGAGAGAGGGAGTGGGAGAGACTTGAGAGAGAGAGGGAATGGGAGAGACTTGAGAGAGAAAGGGGGAGAGAGAGTTATCTAGTTAGGGTGGGAGGGAGAGACTTGAGAGAGAGGGAGTGGGAGAGACTTGAGAGAGAGAGGGAGTGGGAGGGACCTAAGAGAGAGAGAGGGAGTGGGAGGGACCTAAGAGAGAGAGAGAGTGGTAGAAACCTGAGAGAGAGGGAGTGGGAGATACTTGAGAGAGAGAGGAGTGGGAGAGACCTGAGTGTTACCCATTTTTTTCACTCATTGGTTGAAAAGGGTAGAATTTGTTTTAAATTGAGAAAGATAAGGTACTTTTTATTATCCTCCTTCATCACATTCAAATGTATAAATGAAAAAATCTGAAAAGGTTACAACTATAGACCATTACATTCATACATATGCATGTAATAGAGAAAGATTCACATATTTCTAAAAATTTAATCTTTATTGAATGAGATAAGATACATGTGTCTCACACGGCAAGCCATGAGACTGAATTTTGCTTGATACAAATAAAGATGAATTAATACACGAATAAATGAAGGAAAGTAAATGTGCATGTAGAGGGATGACCAATCATTGCTTGAATGACTGGTTGATGTTTGTCTCTCTTCAGTGTTGTCCTCGTTGTTTGTCCTTCCTAGTTTCCATGTGCTCCTGTTCTTGCAGTGGTCAAGCAATGTTTTAGAGTTGTACTCTAAGCAATGAAAATTCATAACCATACATGACCATTTATATTATCCACCTATCCATGCATCAATTTATCTCCATGTGCATCAAAAGATCAATGAATGCCTTGGGTGTCTAGGAAAACCATTTGGCCAACATACACACAAAAGACAGTCATTTTTTTTCCTAACTCGTTTGTTTCATGTGCAGTTTTAGGTGCAGTTATTTTCAGTTCAAATGAGTGGAGATAAATGTGGCTCCCACAAGGGTTGAGCTCAGCTCATATGCTTAGTCTTTAGGTACTTGGCACATTCAAACAGAGTGCCATGTCAGGGATCTTGTTAACATCAATTTTTGAGATATGAACTACAAGTGTAAGATGCAGTGAAGGTCATCCAAAGGGTTATATTGTTAAACAATGCGTGGCGTATACAAAGTATGATAGAGAAAATTGCTAATATGAGAAAAGCATATTGATGCAACAAGTGATGTCATTATGATCTTGCATACAAAGAAAACTCTACATTTTTCTCATAGAGTTTTGCAACAGAGTTTGTTAAAATCTAACCAATGATTGATGACTATGTGATTAAGAAGAGTTTCAGTCATAAAGCGAAAAGTAATCGTTAAAATATAATAGAGTTTCATGCTTCGCTGTACCTTTCCTAAATAATGACTTTGTTTAGGTCAAAGTTTACCTTGATTCAAGAAGCAAAAAATACATATACAGCCGTAGATTTAGAAAATAAAGGAGAGACTCTTAATATTTATATAGCACAGAGGTCAAGCATATTGAAAAAATAAGAATAGCAACACAAAATGATACCATGGCAGCCTAGGTAACTTCTTATTGCCAATCAAGAGCACACTATGAGAGAACATATAACAACTACTAAGTGAGTAGTGAGTCTTCAGTATGACAAGGCAATCAATTCCTATGAAATAAATTGCTAAATACAAGTGATTTTCTTTATGAGAAATAATGACAGAGAATAGATCAGATATGGAGAACAACCTAAAGGCTATGAGTAGCTTGTATCAATCCTTAATAACCCTTTTCAAGGTAGAGACAATCCTTATCAAATGTTAGTTCCTCAAAGTAGTTTGATGAACAATGGGTTTTCATGTTGAAAGATAGATGAAGAGTAATCTATGCCTGAGTCAACTGACATCATAAAGATGAAAAATACCATGCATACAGAATAATCATTTCATGGATAGTCTAGAAGAGTTTTCCTTTAAAAACAATATGAATCACAGAGCATAAAGAAAATATCAAATAAGTTTTGATCTGATGCCTGATAATGATCAGTGAGGATGAATTTTCCTGTAGCACAAGTGATTGAAATAATTCATATTTTGACCTTTTATCTTCTTGAGGAGTTTTGTTCATATTACGTTTTGTATAATCTTTCCATGGAAAAGGTGATTATAACATTTCAGACCATCATTATATAGTGGCTACAACAAGTTCTCTAACTAAAAAAAGAAACAAACAGAGCACAAATATAGCCAGAAAATGAAGTTCAGCACCAAGGCACACCTTATCCATGAGAAAATATATAGTGGAAAATTTTTCGTAGCTCGGCCTCAGATTTCCATGGCAGCCTCTATGAAGCTAGAGGATGAAATGTTCAACAAAGTTTCAAAGGAAAATAGAGTTTCTTCAAGAATTCTAAATGCATAGAAGTGCAACAGGCCACAACCTACCCGTGAGTTTCATTCCTTAGTTTGTTTTCAGTTTAATCAGAGTTTACAGAGGGTTTGTGATATGTAAATGGAGGGTTCACCCCTTAAAATTGAAAAGAAAAATAGCGGCTTGCAAGAAGGGATTATAAAACCCAGAATGCAAAAATAAATGGAGAAACCCTCAGCCAAAAGGAATGGAAATTCTTATTCATTGTTCATGATAGTCAATAGAGCCAAATACCCAAATGAAAATATAAGAAATACATAGTTGCACCCTACTCATTTCTTTTGTAGGAAATGTAGAGGTAAAATGAAGGAGAGCTGTCTCAGAGAATTTAATTTTGTTTCTGGCTGGAGAGTACAAAAATTAGAAATTTGTTTGTTATTTAAAGCTTTCATAACTCTAAATAGATTTTTAATGGTGGCTAGATACAAGCCACTGACATAAAACAATTACAAAAGCTTTCAAAAATGCATAGGAATCTTGCAAATCTCAAGAAAAATTATACTTACAATGTGTTTTTTGCATCTAATCTTCTAAAATCTTCAAGAAATGGCACATAGAGGCATAATTAGCTCAAACATGATGGCTAGGGTTCCCATGACAACAACAACCTCCAAAAAGCTCAATGAATACAAAATGAAATGCTTTTGCATTTTGTCTCAGTGTTTACTTTAGGGTTTTGATTGAAAGCTATATGCCAATAAAGATTGGAATTTTTTGCCATCTTTTATTTAAATTTACAAGCAACTAATATTTGGTGGAGTAAGTTTTACGTTCTCCAATGTAGACTAAGTCCTTTAAGATTTAGGTTTTTCTTTTAAATTATCACAAGGGTAGAGCCATTTGTTTTATTTTTGCATAATTATAAATGTAAAGCATTCCAATTAAGTGTTGTTATTATAAAACACTTAATTAGAATTGTTCTTTTAAATGCAAATGGTAAGGCATATGCTTACAATATTGAGTCAAAGGGATAAGGTTTAAGAGTTATGATTTTGAGAGCATATAGGGTTGTTTGAAGTAGTTTGTCAACATGTGCCAAAGTAATAGGAGAATTTATTTGCTTTGGAGACAATAGATCTTTTGGAGGGAGTTTTGAAGTATCACTATATTGGATATGGTCAAATTGACCTTTTTAATCCCTTTGGAGCCTCTTTAAAGAAAAATTAGTTGCTATATTCTAGGCTAATTAAAGGCATCTGACCCAAGTTGTTGGAGGGAATTACTTAATCTCTTGGAGGATTCATTGTATTTAGTTCTTACTTGGCAGTTTTGAGAGAGTGAGTTTTTGCAAATCCTTTCTCAAATTGGCAAATTTTGTAACTCAATTTTTCTCTTGGACATGGAATTCAGTGGAGACCTTTGAACATCAATGTTTTCTTGAGATTTTGGATTCTCTTTCTTTGCTTCATTGTGTGCATCAATATGATTTCATCAAAGTTATTTGTGAGGTATTATCATTTCCTTATAGCTTTATATTTTATTCAGCACCTTTTTGCAAAAATGTTGTTAGTGCAGGTGATAGTTTGTGTCAAAATTTGTAAATGGCTTATGGTTGTGAATTCATTTTCCTTCTAGAAGTCTAAACATTATGACCTTATTATGAAATATTTATGTAATGACATACAAGAGTAAGCTGTGCAATCTTCTCTTTAATAGTTTTCAGCCATTATAAGCAAAGTGTTGAAGTTCTGAATTTCATAGTCTTGTTTTCAATTAGGTGCATCGCCATAGAAATAGATTATCTTCATTTTATGCATATATTTCTTCCTTTTTCCTCATCATTCAATAGTTTAGCTGAAACCATAGGAATTCAAACTTCTCTTGAGGTTAACCTCTGTATACAAATAACTCACAACTTAGAGGTTTTCCCATGTTACATTGAGGTGTTGAACCTTAGGTTCAATAGGGTGCACTTTCAGTAGTTAACACTAAGAGAGAGAGAGGGAGTGGGAGAAACCTAAGAGAGAGGGATTGGGAGATACAAAGAGGAGTGGGAGAGACCTGAGAGAGAGAGAGACCTAAGAGGGAGATGGAGAGTGAGAGAGACTTGAGAGAGAGAGAGAGAGAGAGAGAGAGAGAGAGAGAGAGAGAGAGGGGAGGGAGGGAGGGGGGGGGGGGGGAGGGGGGAGGAGGGAGGAGGTGGGAGATGGAGTGGAGAGAGACTTGGGAGAGAGAGGGAGAGGGAGAGGAGAGAGATAGGGAGAGGGTTATCTAGTTAGATTGGGAGGAGAGACCAGAGAGAGAGAGAGAGGGAGTGTGGGGGCTTAGAGAGAGAGAATTTAGATGGAGAGAGGGATATGGAGTGAGAGAGACCAGCAGAGAGAGAAAGAGAGAGGAGTGGGATATACTTAAGAGAGAGAGGGAGTGGGAGAGACATGAGAGAGAGAGAGCTAGGGAGTGGGAGAGACTTGAGAGAGAGAGAGGGAGTGGGAGGGACCCGAGAGAGGGAGTGGGAGAGACTTGAGAGAGATAGAAAGGGGGTGAGAGATACCTGAGAGATAGAGGAGTGGGAGAGACTTGAGAGAGAGAGGCCTAAGAGGGAGATGGAGAGAGAGAGACCAGAGAGAGTTATTTGTGTTTGAAGAGATCTCATCCATGCTGCTCATGAAAATGAAGACCATTTCTAAAAAATACCTTGAGTGTGAGGTGAAGAATGCAATTATTACTATGCTTGCTTATTTTAATGATGCACAAAAGAGGGCCATAAATGATGTTGGTAAGATTGTAGGCCTCAATGCCATGTGAGCAATTATTGAGCCAATCATCACAACTATAACTTATTGCTTCCATGATGTATTCACTAGAGAAATAAGTGTTCTCATTTTTTATTTGGGTGCAGGTACGTTCGATGTGTTGATTCTTTCTATTTGAAAGGGTAATATTGTTGTCAAGGCGGTTAGAGGGGATATGCATTGGGGAGGTCAAGATTTTGATAATATAATGCTTAATTACTGTGTTCAAAAGTTCAAAACAAAATACAAGTTGGATATTAGTAGTAGTGCTAGAGCTAGAGAGGGAGAGAGTATAAGATATATAATATATAGTATATATAATATATAATATATTATGATATGATAATATATAATACACTTATTATATATTAGTAATACATAATATTGGTTTATGTATTATTTGGTTTATAAAAATTGAAAGCAAACAAATATCAGTTACTTATTGTATAAGATTTAAAGCTTTCCCTATGTATACATATTAATATATAGTATAATTTATATACTATATAATATATATAATATATACAATATATAGTAAATATTATATATTATACTATATATTATATATCATATATATTCTATAATATATATCAAATATATTATGATCTATTAATATATAATACATTTATTATATTAAGAATACATATAATGGTTTTATGTATTATTCACTTTGTAAAAATCTAAAGAAAGCAAATATCCATTTATAATGGATATCCGTTATTATTGTATAAGATTTGAAGAGTCCCCTATGCATACATAATAATATATAATATAATTTATATACTATATAATACATATAATATATACCTTGATAATAATAATAATAATATATAAATATATATAATATATTAATTCAATATATTAATATATAATATATTAATTTAATATTTTAATATAATAGATATATTATATAAATATATGTAATATATTAATTTAATATATAATAAATATATTATAGAGGAGTTTGGAAGGGATAGAGGGAGGGAGAGACCTAAGAGAGAGGGGTTTGGGAGGTGTCGTGCCACAAATTTGCACATCGGCAAGGACAACCAATTTTTTTTATAATAAACTACGACTTGAGAACCACTAATGATTTACAACCATGCATGAGCATGATATGAAAACTATAGACATTGAATTAATTGCTTGTGCAACTTCATTTCGTACGTGACACTCGGGAGTGGGTATGGAGGATAACGAGTGCAAGTGTGCATATATCCTTTGTGAACACCCAAAGATGTAGAACTAATGGTCCAAAGCTTTAGGTTGGACTAGGTAAAAGCTTGCCACTCACTAAGTTATTAACATCCATATTTTAAAATAAATAATATTAAATTTTATGTAGTGGTACCACCCTTGAGTTTTAATAATAATTTTATTAATGAAAATATTAGTTTTAATGTTGTATTCATATCAACTATCAAGACTATGTTAATCTAAATGAAAAAAAAGAAAATTAAGGGAAAATGCTTCCACCAGGTTTGGAAAATAATAACATTGCTTAGATGAACTTAGGAGGAAGCTAAGTTATATTTAGGGTAAGAGATATTACCATTGTAATAGTAAAACTTTAAATTGAGGATATTCATCAAATTGTGATCCTTGCACTATTCATCACATTGTTAACAATATTGTGTTAATGTTAGCGTTGGGTTGAGTATTAACCTATGGGTGTTAATAACTTAGTGAGTGGCAATATTTTACCTAGTCCAACCTAAATTTTTGGACCATTGGTTCTACATCTTTGGGTGTTCACAAAGGATATATGTGCACTCATTCTTGTTATCCTCCATCCCCACTCTCGAGTGTCATGTACAGGACGAAGTTGCATGAGCAGTTAGTTCCATGTCTATAGTTTTCATATCATGCTCATGCATGGTTGTAAATCATTTGTGGTTCTCAAGTTGTAGTTTTTTTTTTAAAATTGGTTGTGTCCTTGCCAGTGTGCAAATATGCTAGAACAAAATGACAGTTATTACAAAAAGAGAAGTTTAGACACCATGTTATGTGCGCAGAAAATTCTAGACTATTGAAGTCCCTATTTTCCATCCAACCTACATCTACAACATTTACATTGGTTTAAAAAAATATTACACAATTCATAGCCTTTCAATCTACAACTCAACATGTTTTATTTGTTCATATTTTCACAATTGAAAGCCCTTCCAAACAACAAATTTCTAGTCATGTTCAACATCTACAACATTTACATTGGTTTAAAAAAATATTACACAATTCATAGCCTTTCAATCTACAACTCAACATGTTTTATTTGTTCATATTTTCACAATTGAAAGCCCTTCCAAACAACAAATTTCTAGTCATGTTCAACCTGCACATAGAATACACGTTCTTCCAAGCCAATGGGTGTTCAACACCCAACCATAGGCTGAAAAATCAGCCACCCCCGAGATGTGAGGCTACCAAACAGACCTGGGTGACACACAAAAAACCCTTCCCCAAAAAAATAAACAATTTCACTACCAACAAAAGACAAAAACTCATTTAGGTAAGACAAACATTACACAAAATCCATTTTAATGGCTTTCATGGAGAGAGGCTGGGAGGATGACAACCATAGGGAAACTACAAATGCTTCACCTAGACTTCAAATCAGTAACCTTCTCCTTTCTCATATTTACCTAACTCATTTTTCTATAGAAAAGGGAACTCTTACCCTTGGGTACTCATACCCACTTCACCCATAGCTGTAAACACCAAAATTTTCATAGTGAAATGCAAATATGCCCTCATGGGGATCTCCCCTCTTCTATCCCCTACATGGGTTGCTCACTACCAATGTTGGGGAGCCAACCCAACAAAATACACAAATTCTAAAGCACTACACAAACAAAAAAATTCAACAAAACAACCAAATAAAACATGACATAATATAGATATAACACATATGAAAACAACCAAATGATAGGGTGAAGATCCTACCTTTAAAACATGAAAAAGAGTTTGTTGTTTGCTCTCCCCCAATCTTTCTTTCCCTTCATCCAACTCTCCTATCTCCTCTCCTTAGCAAAAAAATAGAATGAATCCATCCTCTTACAAACAATTCTCTTTCAATTTCTCCCCCAATAGCCCCACCCACCATGTCCTCTCCTTTATGAGGCATGGTCTCAAATGGCTGCATGCCCTCATTTTCGTCGCCCCTCTTACAAGCAATGTAAGAGGGGTCATTAATGAGATATGACCATGATTATAGTCTAAAAATATCCCCAACCTTTAGGTAATAGGCCTAGGGTGTATAATAAGAAACCATTAATTAAAATTAGGACAAAATTGACTCTTAAAACTACATTAAATAAGAAATCCAAATTTACCATTTTCTTTTTAGATCACATTTATTTTCCAACAATTCAACCTTTACACACTTACCCCCACATATATTACAAATTACACAATTTTTAACAAAACACATGAGACTCTATCCCTTCTATATGGCAGAGTCAGGCTTAATAGGGTAACACAACATGGTCTGTTTATTAGCCTCCAACTCCCATGGCTAGGGAAAATTTACCTGCACACTTCTATAAAAAACAAACAAGGAAAAAACCTGCAACACATTGTTTTCCTTAAAATCCGCAAGAGTCATTGAAATTGGAAAATGTTTAACGCTACCCTTCTTCCTGTATGCCTCAAGGGTCACATTTCCTTGCCATAATTCATCCTCCAACAACCCCATCCATGGAGCAAACCAAAAATTGATCACAAAACCCCACCCACGACCTTTTCTCCTTCACTACCCTTCATATTCCTCTTCATAGCGATTAGGGCAATATATTTTAGGTTTTTTTTTTTCACAGTCTACAATACCTCATATAGAAGTGATGCTAGGGAGAAGGGAAATGTCAGTCTGTGAGGAGTATAAGTCTCTCTCTATAAAGGAAGGGGAGACTCGATGCCTCCCTTATCTCCTGTTGCAAAGAAAAAGAAACCCTATGCTCCAATTTTGTTTTTATTTTTAAAGCTTTTATCTTTAAAATTTATTGCCATGATTATTCTTGATCAATTAGTTTAATTGAGACGATCTCTTATATGTATATATATATATTTATTTGTGTAGTTGGAATGCTTACTCCAGATCTCATGACATTCATAGATGTACAGTGGGGAAAAAGTTCAACCTTACAACATATAGACTTTAGGCAAGGTGGTGTTTTACGACTATGATGGCTACTGGAGCTACTTGCACTACTACTGTGTAGTACCTGTCTATGTGAGAAATTTATAACTACATATTTAATAAAATGCCTCTTATATTCAAGGAAATGGCATTTGTTTATTTTATGGAATGGTATTATAGATATTATCCCCTTATTTTTTGTTCTACAAATTTGACTTGACCCATGAAGGTTTCCTTGTTACACTACATAGCATTTGCAACAATAAGGAGCACACCCAACCTGCCAAGTAGATGCAACTTGTAGATCTGTAGTCTTTTATTTTGTGTACATTCTTTTTAACTATCTAGCTTCAAGGACGGATTTTGGGTGACACCTAATAGAGATAAATCTCTCCCAACTACTATTTTAACAAAGGGAATTGGTATAAAAATTTATTCAATAACCACTTAGTGAAGAAGAAAACAAAATTATGCTATGATGTCTTATTTACAAGCAATATAATCTCACTAGTAATAGAAATTTATATTGCTAACATCTACTATGTATTCAACCTTGGAAATTAATCTATTCAAAAGACAAACATAACATGATATAAAATTTTATTTCTCAGCAAGAGTTATTTTGTCGATAACTATAAGCATAGTAAATTTTATTTTTAAAAGAAATCAATCTATGCAAGTGATGAGTAAAATGAAACACTAGAGTTATGATTTCCTTCATTCCATAACTAGAAAATAATCCAATAGAAAATGAAATATTGATTTTTTTTTTGCTAGATAGGAGGCATAGTGTTGGTGTAATTAATATTTAATTACACATTAGCATAAGTTTTCTTAAGCATATTTAATTCCTAAGTTATAGGTTTTATCCTTATCTTATTGAGCTATCTTGTTGCTCAAGATAAGATTAGGTTTATGCATCTTTGCTTTTATAAAGCAAATTATCTCTTGTAATATTTTATACTTTGAATATATCAATTTGCACATCTTTTGCAAATCTCTACTTTTTCCTTTTTCTCTTCTGTGGAAGGTGATTTCTGGTTTGCAATCAGACCTTGGTTTCTAACATGGTATCAGAGCCTCGATTTGCAGCCCCTTCTCAAATTTTTTGGAGGAACACATTGCAGAGCTCGTTCGAGGTCCCTTGAGGGTTTCATTCCTTGAGAATATTTATGTAGCATCTTGGATCAGATCGGGGTTTTCCGTTGGATTCAGAGCGTTGGAAAAAGTCAGAAATGACTTTTATTTCATTCATTTTCATCACCATTTGCTAGATCTGTGAGGGTTTCCAGCTCGATGATTTTTCTGATAGATCTGGGGGTCGCCTGATTTTCAAAACACTTTGGGCCTAAACGGACCTCACCGTTGGATTCAAAGCTCCCAAAAACCCCTATTTTCATATAAATTTTGTCTGTTTTGGACACAGTCATCCGGAGAGGCAAAATTTTTTTGCCCAAGGGTCGTATGGCCTCCAGGTACGCAGTACAAAAAAATTCAAAAAACTATTTAAAAAATAAAGATTTTTGGTGCAGGGTTTGCATAGCTAGCACAACTAGAACCTGCCACTAGGCGGCCACTGCTGAACCACCACCACCAACAACCGCCACCAGTCTGCCGCTCCTCTGTTCAGCCCCCAAGGGCTTACTTTGCCGAGCACTCGGTCCTATCGATGCTTGGGAGTCAAGTTCTCAGCCCCCCGTCAGATCTCCAGCCCCAGCCCCAGTCATATCATTGACTGAGGGCTTCACCCCAGCCCCCTGCGCACCAGCCCCTCGTCCTGCAAGCGACCAGGAGCCAAATATTTTTAGCCCCTGAGGGCTCTAGAAGACCTTATTGGGCGAATCAGACTTTTTTGGAGCAGTTTTGCGGAAACGAGCATAACTTTCACATACGGCGTCGTTTTTTTGCAAACAAGATATTGCCGGAAAGCTATTTTTGAGATCTATGCAATGGTGGAGGTGTGATTTTCTAGTTTTTCCTTTTTGATGTATTTTTTGGACTCGGAAGTTAGATGTTTCTGTTTTCACTCTGGGACGCATATCTTTTGACTTGCTTATCCATTTTTCACGATTTTCACGATGTTGGAAAGCTGGTTTTGGCTTCTATGTAGATCTAAGGTCATTTAAATAATATGTGTACTTTATTTTATGCATGCATTCATTTTTGTTTCATGTGCTAGGTTTGCATTTTTGCCTATGTTTCTGTAGCTTTGCATTCTCTCCTTCTGCAATCATTGGGTATTGTAATAAAAAAATGATATAAAGTTCCATTAAGGGGGGTTCTTGCATCCATTATTCATGTTGGTGACAACTCACATGATTTTGTCTGGTTTCCTGTTGTTTCCTTTAGCTTATTTCTTGCTTTGCTAGACACATCTTTGGTTTGCTTTGGTTCACACTTCACATTGAGATTTTATGGTTCTTGATCCGCATTGGTACAAATATTTCTCATTTGAAGGCCATGTTTTTATGGTTAATGTTCCAGAATATTGATGGTACTCATCCTATGGGCAGTTTTAGTTTCAGTTTGGCATTGGCTTCGTGAGACACAACTTCCAGATTTATCATCATTATGGGCTTCATTCATCCTTTCATCTACTGTTGCTTATAGATTCCAGGGTTGATCTAGTATGTGAGTTTCTAGTGTTCCTTGGCATTGGGTCTATTGTTGTATTTGTGATTCTGATATGGTATTTTGCAAATAGAAGTATCTTTCCTTGCTTGCCGGATTTGGGGTTCTAGTGTTTCTTCATCAGAGTTCTTCCAGTGATTCCTTGCAATAGTTCATCTCTCTGAGGGGGGGATTTTTCCCACTAGGTTTTCTCTCTCTTTGCATTTGTACATGAGTACCTGATCAGGCCTTGTTGTCAGGACTCATCTTTGCATAATAATTTGCTTCTCCCTAAGTTGCACTTATGGGGGGTGTTAGTGTAATTAATATTTAATTACACATTAGCATAAGTTTACTTAGGCATATTTAATTCCTAAGTTATAGGTTTTATCCTTATCTTATTGAGCTATCTTGTTGCTCAAGATAAGATTAGGTTCATGCATATTTTCTTTTATAAAGAAAATTATCTCTTGTAATATTTTGTATTTCGAATATATCAATTTGCACATCTTTTGCAAATCTCTGCTTTTTCATTTTTCTCTTCTGTGGAAGGTGATTTTTCTGGTTTGCAATCAGATCTTGGTTTCTAACACATGGAGCCTATATATTAATATATATAAATTGAGATATCAAAATATGTCTGATTGCCACTTGATACTTGGCAATACACCTGTAGAAGTTTGTTTATATAGCCTTCTTCAACTATATGTTATACCCTTCCTAACAACAGTAATTGAAGATCATTACAAAACATTGCCACCCAACCCCTGATCATATACTTATCAAACTATCTAAACCCCTGTCGTACAACAAAAAAGCATAAATTCATATATGAAAACCCCATTATCCTTGAATTACAACAAAACAACTAAGTATCTTATCAATGAAAACCCCATACCATTCAACTAGAGGCAAGTGTTTACTGAAAACTACCAAAATTGATTCCAAAAAACCACTTGCAGCAGTCATTCTTCCATATCCACTGGGTTGTTCTCACCTTGGCTTTCCTTTGAGTCACAAATTTCAATCACCTTGGCTCTCTTTCTACCTGAATAGCCCTTCACTGTTGCATCTTTCTTTAGGTCATCCTCTATAATTGGCTTAACTCCCTCAACAACATTTCCTTGAGCCAAAGCTCGAACCTTCCCCACATTAGGGATTTTATTAAAAAGAAAACATGCGTGAGATTTTAAAAATGTGAGTGCAAAATATTTGTTTTTTACATCCATCTCCATTTGAGCACAAAAAAAATGAGAATTCTCCCTTATTTCTCTAAGAAAAATTCGATCATTGTTACATTGGAGGCCCAATTTCATCTCTACATAAATCCCCTGAGCAACTTGACACTCTCTGAGTAATTTCTATGGAAACAATCCACCTACTAACCATTTTTCCTTGAAAAAACAATAACCCTAGACTGTTGTTAACAACCTTTTGTCTTGAAGAAATTGTGATTTTACATACCTCTTAGCCACAATCTCTAATTCATTAAATGATTGAGTGATATCCATAAAATTTGAAGAGAAAATTGAAAGCACCTGAGACAGAAGTATCACTCGAGGTGAACCAAGATTGATGATCTCCATGCTAATAACTATTCGAATGCTTTCCACAACCCTAGGGAAATCCACGCAGAAGATTGAAGCGAGGTCTTCATTAGACAGAGCACCTTCAAAAGGTCTCTCCCAAATTTTCACTTGCAGGTTGATACGAAGGTTCCAGGGATAAAATTCCATCTATCCCAATTTAACAAACCCACCATCTCCCAGAAAACCATGCATCCTTGCAAACGTTGCTACCTAGTTTCCACCGCCCGCTCTGTTTCACAACCTATTGCAGTCCTTTTGAGCACACACTTCAACCAAACTGCTGCATTTAAAAAGGAAATCCACCAACTTTAAGCATACAAAAGAATTATGCAAGTAGAAATGATGAAAAATGAGGGAAGCTATGCTGCCGGTAAATGAAATCACATTCCCCAAAGCATGTCCCTTCAATTAATCAACCGCACTATCTTCAATTGATACTTTCGTACCTGCATAATCAAAAAAATTTAAGCAAAACAATGATTGGAGCAAGTCCACCATGGAACATGTGCTTCATAGTATGTTAAATCATCATTCAATTGACATGCTACTTATAGCTCAAAACATTACAAGTCTGGTTCAAACATTCGCTTAACATACATCTCATAACTTGGAACATTACAAAACCAGTTCAAACATACCCTTTGCATATATGATTTGAAAAAGATTACCTTTACTCAGAGATGAATAATTCTTGTAGAAGTGTGCCTTCCTTTATTATTGCACTCACATCTTTATATTTGAATTCTTTCCCTTTACAACCCAAATTTTTAAGCCTATCGACTATTTTATTTCCTTCACAATAAATACGTGATATATGCACATCTTGAAAGGAATCCATGAATAACCATGCTCTTCATAAAATATAGCCAAGTCTCCAATTAAAGACACTTTAATTTACAAGCATTTATAATAATCAAAGAATCACCCTCGATATTCACCTTGTTTAAGCCCAACTCCCTCGCCAAATACAAGCCTTGTAGTAAAGCTTTTGCCTTTTCCATATCATTTGTGTCTTCTTCCAATTTAAGTGCTTGGGCCACTAACAAAGAACCATTAGAGTCACGAATACATACACCGGCTCCTAACAAACCTAGATTACCTTTACAAGCCCCATGAAAATTTAGTTTAGCAAAGTCTAGGGAAAGAGGTGTCCACTTCACCATAGATTTTCTCTTTTTACTCACCCATGGATCTTGACTTGTCCCAAAGTTTGACTTAGAAATGTGTTCCCAATTACACAAAATCCAATTATCCCAGGTAGTAAATGTAGATGAAAAACTTTTGTTATTTCTGACATAGGAATTAACTACTTCTAAGATATGTTTTTCCAATTTGAAAAGGAGTTGCTACATGGAATGAACTTGCTTCTGGAATATCCTTCTATTTTGCTCCCACCATATGCACCATATAACTAATTATGGTGTTATTTTCCATAAGCAAGCAAATAAGGAGGTTTTATATAGAATATGACAACTCGAGAAAAGATTCCATAAAGAGTTAGGTAAAGGGAATTGAATGCTCAACTTTAATCTTATAAAGTTCCAACATTATTGAGCTACTTTACAACCAAAAAAAAGATGATCTATAGTTTCATTAGCTTCTTCACATAAAACACAAACAAAGGGATCTGGAATACTCAATCTTTGCAACTTATCACTAGTCAATATCTGCTACTTAAGTGCAAGCCAAGCAAAACTTATTGTCTTAGGAAGAGTCATCGAGTTCCAAAAAAATGAAAAGGCTCTGTAAGATTGGGACTGGGTTGAACTTGTAATGATTGAATTGTACCCCTCCCTTACTGAATAATTTTCATCCTTTGCGGGAGCCCAAATTAGTCTATCTACTTTCCCTGGGAAGAAAATTTCTCTTTTGTGTAATTCTCTCTGTAGAATTGACTCTTGATGAGAAGAAATAAATGAAGCAAAAAAAACTTTCCATGAAAATTTCCTTGTGTGAAGATCAACTAAAGCAACATAATATTTTAATTTGGTGCTCCATCTCTCTGACAAAACTTGAACCAAATTTTGAATTTCTAGCACATAATTGAGTAGTGGGAAGCCATTCCATGAGTCCTTCCAAAAATGAACTAGCTCCTCATCATTAACTTCCCATGACAGATAAGGAAGAATAACCTCATGACACAAAATGATAAAATTCCACATGACTGAGCCACATGGAGGATTTTCAATTGTAAACACCCTTTGAGGATTACTACTGTCTAAATATTTCTACTGCATTATGGAGCACCATTTTAGATTAGGTCTCTTATACATCTTCCAAGACAACTTTGCACCTAATGCTAGATTTCTTGCAGATAAATTATGCAACCTAGCTCCACCAACATGTTTATTCAAACACATATTATCCAAAGAGATTAGTGGAAACTTCCTTTTTTCATCAATATTACCCCTCCATAAAAAACTTTTGATAATTTTTTCAATGCTTTTAATTATGCATTTAGGAGCTTTCAAAACAACAAGGAAATAATTTGGGATGGAAGCCAATACCATCTTGATCAACATAATACGACTCAAAAATGACAACCATCTAGCTTTCCATGACATAATTCTTGACTTGAGCCCATCAATGATTTTTTGCTAGTACTTAATTTTATCTTGTCCCATTAAAAAAGGAATACCTAAGTAAAAACTAGGTAATTCAGCCAATTGAAATCCCAGTGTAATAACTATTTTCTTTGAAACTGAGGACTTTGTGTTGAAAATGAAGATTTTGGATTTATCTACATTTACTTTTTGACTTGAAACCAGAGAGTAATTTTCTAGAATTGACTTTACTTGCTTAGCTTCTTGGAGAGTTGATTTACCATATAATAGAGTATCATTTGCAAATAATGAATGTGTTGCAACATATTGAGTATTTGGAATCTCTATTCCCTGCCAAAGCCCTTGATTATGATACCTCCAGATTGTCCTACTCAAAGCATCCACCATTAAAATAAATAAACAAGGAGACAATGGGTCACCTTTCCTAACCCCTTAAGATCCAGCGAAGAAACCAACTGGTGACCCATTTACTAACACTGAAAATTTAGCCCCTGCCAAACAAGATATAATTCATTTACACCATTTATTGCTGAAACCAAACCTATGCAATACTTGGATTAAGAAATCCCAATTAACTCTGTCATACGCCTTCATCATATCAAGCTTAATGATAAAAGAAGGAATATTACTAGACTTAATAGAATGCAATACTTCATACGCAACTAGTGCACCTTTTGTTGTTTCTCTGCCAAGAACAAAACCTCCTTGTTTTGGAAAAATAAACCTTGAAATGAGAGGTTGAATTCTTAAATA
The DNA here is from genome assembly GCA_007258455.2 of Sequoia sempervirens. NCBI lineage: Eukaryota > Viridiplantae > Streptophyta > Pinopsida > Cupressales > Cupressaceae > Sequoia > Sequoia sempervirens. The sequence continues at coordinate 590,691,546 of VDFB02000015.1, read as the reverse complement.
AATTTCTTTTGTAATTATCTTGTAAATCGTATTGCATAAAGAAATTGTCCTAAAAGTTGCAAATGTTTTTGGGGTCTGCACCTTTGCAATAATAGTAATATGTGTAGTATTGAATTTATTTAACATTATGCATGACCTCCTTGATTCCTCCAAGGCCATCAAAACATAAACACCTACAAATTCCCAACACTTTTGAAAAAAGTGTTGGCATATGGCTTCTAGTGTTGTCATTGATGGCAATTGAAGTCATTGATCTAGTCCGCATTGCAGTATCTAACTATACAGGAAGACATAATGAAGAATAGGGTATCTGACTTAAGTTGAATCTATCAAGTAGTTTGCATTACAAACTTATCAATTTTGGTTGTGGATCTTAGGGAAGGTCGTTGGGTATATGAAATGTGTTATTCTTGAGTTTTGTGTTGTTGCATCATGTGGTGTACGAGTTAGGAGATCTGGTTGCTCGATTCTCTATTCATCAGTATATAAAGGCCGACTAAGTGAATGTTGGGTGTTGCAGATGTTTAAGGAGAAATTTTTTGAAGTATTTTTGTGTTGGAGATTTTTTTTTGGGTCCTAAATATGCCATGGCCGACTTTGGTGGATACACATTAAATATTGTTCATGATTTGAGCTAACAGTTAGAAGATATTTTCTACTCTATTGAAGTCGACATATAGCGATTGAATTCTTGGTAGCGGATATATATATGAGATCGATAAATTCATTTTGGTTTTTATTGTGAGAGTTCGATGTGTTGTTGTGTATGCGAATATCAAAAGAGAAGTTGAGCAATTTTCATTTGTGCAGGTGAGGATTTTTGTGAAGCAAATCAAGGCAGAGTAGAGCGAAGTGCAAAATCAGGAAAAAGGTCTAGAATTAGATCATGAGCCTAACCGAAACTATAATTAGGAATTTGTAGATGCTACTTTCTTAATTCAACCTTTTTTTGTAATCAAAATATTTTGTAAGGTAGTGAGCCTTCCTGATTTTGAGCAATGAGCTCTAGGTAGTGTGCCTGAATGCAAGTGCATTCCCCATTTTGTAAAACACTTATATTTTGAGTACTCAATTTGTGGATTGATCTCCATCATGGTTTTTCCCCTAACAGGGTTTCCACATAAAAATCCTTTTGTTATGGTGTTGTGGCTTATTGTTCTATGTTCATGCATCTTTCTTTTGATTGAATGTTTTATACACTTAAGAGAACAGGTTAATAAAGTTAAAAATTGCACAACATTGATTCACCCCCCCTCTCAGTGTTGCTTGAGTCCAACAAAAAGAGCAACGTGTAGCCATTAGGGCCCAAAGCCTTATCCAGAGCTAAAGAAAATACCACCTTCTTTACTTCTTCCAAAGTGAATGGCCTCATTAACCAATTATTATATTCCTCTGAAATCAATTTTGGAATACTCCCTAATAGTTCCTCTTCCTTTTCTATAGATGACCTTACATTTGATCTTGAGTTGGTTAATAATTTTGAAAAAAATCTAACACCCTCATGTTGAATGTCCACTTCTGAAGTAAACAATTCATCTATTTTTGAGTGGAAAATTGAGAATACTGTTGAAGATGCCCTTTTAAGCTGCATTGAAGTATGATTTTTTTTTTGTATTTTTATCCCCTTCTTTCAGCCATAACTCTCTAGATTTTTCTCGCCAATAAATCTCTTCTCTTGCTACTAACTCAGCTCACTCCAATTTTAGCTTCTTTTTTTGTTCATATGTCTCTACATCCAACCCTTGAGCTATAATCTTTTCATTGATTTTAGAAAGTTGATTGAAGACCAACTCCTTCTGATGAAAGATATTTTTAAAAACATGATGATTCCAATGTTTGATTTGAGATTTAACAAACTTCAACTTATTCCACAATTGAAGCATTCTAGATCCCTTAATAAAAGGAGCATAAACCCACCATTGATGTAACAACTGCAAAAAATGTGGGTGCCTGAACCACATCTTCAGAAACTTGAAAGAAGATTTAGGCTTAAACGCAGGGCTATTTACTTCTATTTCTAGAGAAATAGCATAATGATTTGAGGCCACATAAGGCAAAATTTATTAGGTGAATATTTTTTTCCCCAAAAACCAATTAGATGTAGCTAAAAATATATCTAGTCTTTCTTCTATCTACAAGAAATCTTTCTTCTATTAGTCCATGTAAACAACCCATTTTCTGACACAATATCAATTAAGGCATTATCATTTATAAAGCTTGCGAAATCCTCCATCACTCTTGGTGGGGGAAAAATGCCTCCTTTTTTCTCCCTTAAGGATTCTATAGCATTAAAATCACCAGCTATAATGACCTTCTCATTTTTTAGACTATCCAAAATATTTCGTAAACTATCCCAAAGTTGTCTCTTCTCCAAAGTTGCAATAGGGGCATATACATTGATAAGATGAAAATGAAGATCAAAATGTGAGACTTTCAAAAGCTACCAATGTTTTTCATTACTAATTAGCTGCAAGGCAATTGTTTTGGGGTTCCACAAAGTAACAATACCTCCTGAAGCTCCTTGTGCTAGTGAATGAATTGATCTCCATTGTTTCCATTTACCAATTGAAGACTCGAATACTTTTTTTGAAGTTTTAGTTTCTTGAAGTAAAATCTTAGTTTCTCTACAAGCATCAATTTGTTGCTTGATTTGAGCTTTCTTTTCAGGGTAATTAATACCCCAGACATTCCATGAAAATATCTTCATTGAATACGAGGAGAGAAACAAGCTATCCTTGGCCTTTTATTGCCTGATACAACCAAATTAGAATCCAACGTAGCTTGTAAACCAGCTGCTATCGCCTGTTGCATTTTTGTGGCATAATACTTTCTACCCCTTTTACACGTAGTTTTCAAAGGAGTTAACTGAATAGAGGGTGTTTGTGAGTACTCAAAACCCCCAAAAGGCTTTGCAGTCACAACTAACTCTTCAAAAGCAAGTATCCCCACTTCCTTCAATCTAGAAGTTACCTTGAGAGATTCTTCAACACCTAAAACCCCTTTTGATTCAATACTCATAACTTCATCTACATCAAACTCCAATGAAGTAGTTTGCTCAATACTCATTTTCTCATTCATAACTTCATCTCCAATCTCCTCAATAAGCTCTAAGCTAACCAAATCTAACATATTGTCCAAAAAATATTCTAGACCCTGAATGTATTTTGAGACTTGTGGATGAGTGTTTGACCCCAAAGAAAGATATTTATCTTACTCTTTTCCTATTGGAGAATGCGCCAACATATGTACTAATTTTTTCCCAAAAAACCCCTGATCCTCAAACATTAGTTTAACTATTTCCTCTATTTGTTTAAGAGAGCATGCAACTATAGTGGGGCACGATAAATGCAAAGACTTAGAAATAAACTTCTGAAAGAGGTATTGTTTAAATAAAGGTGCTTCAACTGCTTTTCTCCTTGAAACATATATGTTCCATAATACCAACGTAACATCTTTGGGGACCTTTAATATTGTAGTCTTAGGGAAGCGTTGTTTATCATCCTTCTTCACTATTATGGGTTTAAAAGGAACTATTTGTTGCACTGAATCACTAGATCCCAGTTGCCCCATAGAGTCTTTTTCTAAGGTTGAGCAATTTGTCAAGGTATGGCCCAACTCATGGCAATTAAAGCAAACATTTTCTGCATTTTCTATGATTATATTCTGAACCCATTTGCCAAACTTTGATACCAAATGAATCTGAGCAAGAATGGGTTTTGCAACATCCAATAAAACAAAAAATCTAATAGGTTTTGTGGGATATTTAAAAAACACCTTATCATGACAAAGAAAGATCCCAATTTGATTGGCCATTATTTCAATTAATTTCAACTCTCTATACTCCAATGCCAAATATTTCATTTGAATCCATGCAGGAAGAAACTTAATTACTAGATCTTGAGGATTAAAATTTGGAGTCCATGGCTGCAGATACAAACCAAATCTGTGGAAAACCCATGATTTTACTCTAAATACAACATCTCTAAATGTTTTATCTAAAAATAAAACTATAAAAATTCCCCTGGGTTTATCTAGGTAGAAAACTTGGGAAACCCCTTCCCATTCATCAAAAAGTAAATCTTGCAAAGCATTTAAATCTAAAGATAATTTCCCAAACTTACCTATTAAGGATTTTGGCAAAGATCTTGGATCTGGGGTTCCAAACAATTATCAGGGAATGAGACTTCTACAAATTTACTAGGTATTTTTTTGAAAGAATCACATAAAGGATCTTGATTTTCAACCTCTTTGAATTCTTGTTGATCCTTAACTGACTCCTTTTTCCTCCATTACAAAACCCTTTTCTTCCCCACATTATTTTTACCATTTTGACGCCTTTTGCGCTTAGACCACTTTACAAATTTCTTTTGAGAAACCTTTTCTACAATCTTAGGTTGTTCTTTATTAACATTATTATGCTTCGTAGTTATGGAAAGACCCAAATTAGTTTGAACATTTGGTTGCTGCTAACTATCAGATGCATGTAAGGATAGGTGTGGCCTACCCTCTTGACCTTCTCCCTCATTGGGTTTTGCAACATTTTGGTTAGCCTTCGCTCTATTTTTCCCTTGACTATTAGATGCATGCAAGGGTAAATTTTGTCGACCCTCTTGACCTTCTTCCTTAGGGAGTTTTGTAACATTTTGAATAGTCTTCACTCTATTGTGCCCATGAAGAGTCCTTTGCTCTATGTTCCCAGAAATCGTAGGAGCCTTTAGATTGAAGGAAGCACCAAAAGGTGTTTTATGATTTCCCTTTGCATGAGATTTAAAATCAGCCTTTGTTTTTGCATAAAAACTATTTAGAAAAGAGAATTCTGCTCTGGCTTTTTGGCAACCCATCTTTCTTCTGGCTCTTTCTGAAGACCCCTGTCATTTTCATAAATGTCAAAAATTGGTTGTTTTCCACACACCAAGTGTCTAGAAGTATGAATGGGTCTCTAGTTAGGTTTTGAAAATCTATATTTGACAACACCATTATTTTATCGTGCATGCCATTGCGACTTTCTCCTAGGCCCTTGTTGATGTGGAATCCTACTGTCATAGTCTCGATAATGATGTAGATCATTGTCATGCAATGGTTGGTCTTTGTCAAAAAATTTACTGTTAGGCATCCATGGACGTTCTATTTTGGAATTTTGATGTACGAGAGGGCAACTTGTTATTTTTTGTATGAAATATTGATTATTGACTTCCAATCAAAGTAGCGTATCTTCTGATTTCTGGCATATTATACTGAGTTACAACATATATTATTATTCATAGCAACATGGGTAGGATGTTTCATGTCACGCCCCGCCGTGTGAACCCCAAAGGAACTAATAACAACAAAACAATTTTTTTTTTTTAAAGAATATAATAACATACTTAAGTATTATAACATAACAATGTATTATGAGGCACAACTAGTTCCAATGGGTCACACGAAGTGACATGACTACCCTAACCCATAACAACGATAATAAGATAACAATAATTAATCTATTACGTAAATCTATTCATTCCCATTTCATCATTTAAAATATCTATCAACTATATCCATATTAATAACATATGCACATATGACAATACATGGAATTATAAAGATATAAAGTGTTACATATTTCGATAGATACAACTCAACATAACCAACTATAACACAAGATCCTGAATAAATACATGGCCTGAATAAACAATACATCTCAAAGATAGAAGAATACAATTGACTGAAAATACAACTCAATAACCACATATACAATTTACAACAAGGTCATCCCAACACACGTGGGAGGCAATAAATCAATGAATATATTACATCAAGAGTATAACATACATCTGGTACAAGAATACTGGATCATCAACATCCTCCAAAACCCTGCAATAAAAGATATATCTGCAACAGAAAGGGAAACCCAATGGGGTGCGAAGCACGTTCCACCCAACCACCCTCATGCTGAGAGTAGACAACGAAGGGTCCCCGACCAAGCATGCCTAACAATAACAAAGACTAACTCCAAATAGAAAGCTTGACATCAAATACCACTTAGAAACTCAACAACGAAAAACCCAAAGGCACAACAACAAACCACTTCAGAACATAACAAATCATAATCACAACATCTAGGAAACTCAAGACATAATATCAAAGACTATTTTCAACAATAACCAAAGAGAAATCTATAAATCACTTAACCACTACAGACACAATATCACTTAACCACTACAATCACAAAGTCACTTAACAACTACAAACACAATATCACTTAACAAGAGGTTACAATGCTTCTAGAGAACAATGATCATGTACAACGCACAATAATTGAATGACTGTCGACATAGGAAGAGTGTCATGCATAAATTGCCATGAGTTACCTTGGCTCAACCTTCCTAGGCTACTGGACCCCCATCTTGGGTTACCCTGGCTTGCCTCTACCGGCCGCCAGACCCTCACGCAAAAGTATGCGTCCCATCTCATCTCGAGCCTTATCATTCACTTGCTTCACGAGAGAGAGACATTCCTTATCTTTATTAGTGTGAAAGATCCCCATTAATTCTTTTAGATTATCACTTAATTAAACTCTAGGTGAGTTACCCTGGCGCCCCTTTGTGTGCCGGACCCCCACAAAGAGCCACTCTCCTATCGACAACACACAAGGTACATTACCACAATAGGTAACTAGACAACATAATCTCTCCAATCCAAGGAGGAAACAAAACAAGAAAACTCACTCCGAACACTGGAGGAAACCAAATACAAAACACACTCCTTCCAAAGGAGGTACAAATCCCATTACCCTCTCCTATTTCTCAGGAGGCACAAATCCCCGTTCATGGAAACCGGGTACAACATAATAGAACAACTCTACACCATTCCCAAGGCGATTCACAAATTGAACCTCTACACAAAACATCCCATCCTAGAGAACTTCTCTGGAAGACTTACATAGACCCTTAACCCTATTTGCCCAAAATGGAGAATAAAAGAAACATGATAGAAAAGCATTCAATCTCTAGAAACCCTTAACAATAACTTAAACGCTTACGAAAGGTAAGGTAAACCTAAGGTTTTTCCATACGACACAATAAAACAATGAAGAGAATCCCACAATAGATTTAACGAATAATTCTCAAGAAAACAATTACTTAAAAACAACTCCATATAAAAATATTTCCAAAACTCAATAATGTCATCAAACAAATAAATCAACAATTCGAGATTATTCAATTTAAAACAAAACACACTGTTAAATTCAAATTCGCACAATTACATTATAACATCATACCTTTAAATTTTAACTATTCGATTTAATTATGAAAACAAAGGGGTAAAAACTTTATTAGAAATCAGAAAAGAGCATTACAATAATAACCAAGGGACCCAGTCCCAAAAAACAAGGTGAAAACCCCACAACATAAAACAAAATCAACTATCCCCATGTATCCTCCTATCCTCTTCCAAGAACCAGTCTAATTCCAGATGCAGCTTAGGGTTAACTTGATCCCAATTCTCAACCTTCCACCCACTATCATGCTCAGAGGCCCATTTGGCCAAGCAGTCAGCAGCACGATTCCACTCCCTTGGGATGTGAACAAAGGATGCCTCCTCCATCAGAGAACTAACTTGAAGAATCCGTTGAACCACCGAAGCCAACTGCCAATTTATATAAGATATCTTTCACTCATTCAAGAGATTAATCAAAATCTGTGAATCAACTTCACATATAACCTTTCTCCATCCCAAAGCAAGGGCCCTCTCAATAGCATGAATAATTGCTAGACCCTCCATGAAGTTAACAGTCTTCACCCCCTCATGTATAGAGAATAGAAAAATCACCGACCCAGCTGAGTCCCTGCCAACCCCACCAATTCCAGCAGGCCCAGGATTTCCCCTAGAAGAACCATCAGTATTGATCTTTAGAAATCCATTGGGAGGAGGTAACCACCTTCCAACCCGTTGGACCCTCTTTTTCCCATGCCTACAGTTCCTAGAACTGACAAAAGATGAATGAATTTCTTGAAGACCTAGCCTGGCCACCAACTCAGCATCACCTCTCTCTAAGGGGAAAACCACATCACATTTAGCTAAAACAGATTCCTGCACCATTCCAAGCATATGCATTCAAACTTGCCGACCCACCAACTTCTGATCACGAAAAATTCTGCTGTTCCGCTCCAACCAAATCTGCCAAAGTAGAAAGTAGGGCCCACGAACCAAACTTCCTGCAAAAAGGAAGCCATAGAAGGAGGTCTTCCCATACTATCCCAGAATTCAACCAAAGAGCATGCATGAATACAAGGAAGCTTCCACACCTCCCACCACCAATGCCAAAGCTGCACAACAAAGGGGCACCGAAAGAACAAATGTGAAGAATCCTCTTCCGCTCCCCCACACAAAACACAAATTGAAGGTCCTTGAAATCCCCGTTTACGAATGTTATCCCAGGTCAAGCACCTATTCCAAGCCAAAGTCCAAACAAAGCAGTTGCATTTAGGCCACGAGAGTTTATTCCACACCCTTTTCCACCAATGAACCTCTGCCCCAGTTAGCTTCTGAGCCAATAACACCTGATAACCAGAAGCAACAGAGTAAACCCCCTTAGGATTATGGGTCCAAGCAAGAATATCTTCTTCCAGAAGAGAACTACAACTCCTACTATGAAGAATCTTGTGAAGCTCAACACTTTCTTCCGCAAGTCCCAAATCTGGCCACTCTGTGGGATCCTTCCAATGAGCTACCTCCAACTGACCAAAAGAAGCAACAGACTTGAAGTCACTCACCCTAGCCCAGCCAGCCTCGAGAAATCTTTGGCACAAAGGAAGTAGATTGGGGAACTGAGAAGTAAGTGGAGGGAATCCATCCCAAGAATCTGACCAGAAGAGAGCTTTAGTTCCCCGTCTACAGATCCAAAATAAACCTTCCTTAATAAGCTTTGCACCCTTCTGAAGAGTATTCCAAATCATAGAACCTTTCCCCTCAAGAGGGTAATGAGGGAGATCCTACCGTGGAATCCCCGGGAAATACTTATGAGATAATATCCTGGCCCACGGCTGATCCTGTTCCACACACCATCTCCAAAATAGCTTAGCAGCCACAACCACTCCAGATAATGCAGACTGTCGAAGACCAAGACCACCAAATTGCTTTGGGCTACACACAACATCCCACCTAACCAGGCTCCACTTGGAAGAAGCCAAACTTCCTGCCCATAAGAACTGCCTTTCAAGAGAATCCAACTTCCTCAGAAAACCCATTGGAGCCACCTGAAGCATACATCTGTAGGTAGGGAGAGCCTGCACCACCGACTTGAGAAGCTGAACCCGCCCCGCAAAAGACAACCATCTGTGGGTCCAATGATTAACTTTTGCATGGAGCTTATCAATAATATTCTACCAAGAACCCTTGGGAAGATGGCGAACAGAAATTGGGAAACCCAGATAAGTCAAAGGGAGAACCCCTATCTGAAACCTTAAGATATTAGCAATTCTTCTCTGTATGGGGCTCGGCGTGTTGAAGAAGAATATGGAAGACTTCTCCTCATTAATCAATTGTCCTGAAGCAACAAGATATATGTCCAACACCTGCCTCAAGTTAGTAGCTTCCCTAACAGTAGCCATCCCCATCAGGGCAGTATCATCAACAAACTGCAAATGAGATTGCGGAGGCAAGTCTCCACCCCATCGCCAACCTTGAATGATGCCAAGCTCCACCCTTCTTTTCAACAAACGACCAAGGCCTTCCACAAGAAGCAGAAAAAGATACGGAGAAAGAGGATCCCCTTGGCACAAACCCCTAGAGGCACCAAAAAGTTCAGAATGATCTCCATTTATCAAAACTGAGAAGGAAACAGACGTGACACAGCTCATGACCCATTGGATCCACTCCTCACCAAAACCAAAAGCAACAAGGATCTTCTGCAAAAAAGACCATCTAACCCTGTCATAAGCCTTAGCCATATCCAGCTTAATGAACATAGCCTTCTCATGGGAGTTGTCCATGGAGTGGATGGTCTCCGTAGCAATGACAACCCCATCAAGAATCTGCCGACCTGCCACAAATCCACTCTGTTCCTCCGAAATCAGCACTTTAAGCCACTTCTTCAGTCTCTCAGCCAATAACTTTGAGATGATTTTATAAGCCACATTGCAAAGAGAGATAGGCCGAAACTGAGATAACCTATCAGCCCCTTCACACTTGGGTATGAGAGCAAGGAAGGTGGAGTTCAGAGCACGAAGCATCTGTTTATTCCTTTGGGACTCAAGGACAACAGCCAGAAGATCCAACTTTATGATATCCCAGAATTCCTGAAAAAATTCAATCGGGAAACCATCGGGACCAGGAGCTTTACCCTTCTTCATCTGAAACACAATCCCCTCCAGCTCATCAAGAGAGATATCTTTCATCAAATACTCATTCGCCTCCCTGGAGACCAACTGAGGAATACAAGAAAGAACCTGTGCTTCCTCAACAGAGCCCCCTTGTGAATCCTCCCTAAATAAAGTAGCAAAATACTGAGATGCCTCAGCAGAGATTTCTTGAAACGAGGCAAGACGTTCACCCCTATCATTCACCAGAATAGGAATGGAATTACCATGCCTCCTATCCTTCACAGAATTGAAGAAGAAGGCGGTGTTTTTATCACCTTCCTGTAACCATTCAACCCGGGCCTTTTGCTTCCAATAGATTTCTTCCCGCAATTCAAATTCCTCAACCACTTTCAAAGTCTTAGCCTCCTCCCTTAGAAGATCCTCAGAGGCCCCATTCTCACGAATCAACCGCGTAATATTATTCAACTCCTCCTGTGCGGCAACCTTAGCATGAAAGATATTACCAAAACATCACCGATTCCACCTTTTAAGCTGATATTTGACAAACTGAAGAAGCTTGGAGAATGTGTACATTGCCGTACCAAAAGTTGGTCTACCAATCCGCCACCACTCAGCCACATAATCATGAAGAGTGGGATCCCGTAACCACATAAGTTGGAACTTGAATGAGGGAGACCGAGGCCCCCGTGCAGAGATAATACTAAGCTTAATAGGCCAATGATCAGAACCTCTCCAATCAAGAATTTCAGATCGAGTGGACCATAAGTCTCCAACCCAATAACAGGAAACCAAGAATCGATCTAGCCTCTCAGCAACACAACTCTCACCAATTCTCCTATTATTCCAAGTGAAGCGACCATTACTAGGTAGAACATCAATAATATTTAATTCAGAAATGCTATCTCTGAATAATAGAGCAGAAGGCTCCAACCTAGGAATTCCACCTCTTTTCTCAAACAACTCCACAATAGCATTAAAATCGCCAGCCATAACCCACAGATGGTAAGGAGCTAAGCTACGAACAAAACAAAGATGGGACCATAGAAGTTGTTTACCCAGAAACTCAACAGGAGCATACACATTAGAGAGGAGAATACACTCACCAGTCTCATACCAAGAGGCGACTAGGGATATAGAGGATCTAGAGGACATCCACCATAGAGGGAAAATCTTCCGAGGGTTCCAAAAGCAAGCCACCCCTCCAGAAGCACCAAGAGCCCCCACACATTGGCATTCACCATATTTCCACAACTTTGGAGCCATGGCCAACATATTATCAACAGATAATTTAGTCTCCTGAAGAAAAAGAACATCCAGAGAATGATTCCTAACCAAATCACAAACAACTTTTTGTCGAGGGCCACTGTTCAAGCCCCTTACATTCCATGAGAGAACAATCATTTCTGGGGGCATGAAAAATGTGAATCTAGAGTCTTGACTGACCCTAACTCCACCAAAGTTTCCCCAGTTAATTTAATCTTCTCCATATCCTTTTTCCTTCCCAGCTTGGAAGTCCTGTCACCAACCCCTTTCTTCAGTTCATTTTGCTGAATACCCAAACGAGAGGAGGCCAAAGAGCTCTTCCCCACATCCTTGCCTCCTTTCAGGGGCAATGGGGAACCACCTCCACCACTCTTTGAAGCTCCAATAGAAGATTCTTGTTCAGTCTGGACAATCAATTGTTGATCCGTATCCATCTGCCCAACCCCAATCTCCTGCACAACCTGCATGGCCTCCAATGGTGGCCCATCCTGTCCTGTACCCAAAGTTCCCTGATCCAAGTTCAGCAACCCCGGATTCACTTCCTCCTGGCTGAGATCATCTAGTACCTCAAACCTATTAAAAGTTTCATCATCTTGCCTCTCCCTCAAGGTCCGCTTCTGGCCCCGATTCCTATTGCGAGCCTTAACAGGGACATAACCATCATCTCCATTACCATCACCTGGAATAGGCTCCTTACCATTATCAGTCCTAGGAGGATTATGAGAAGGCTGAGAAGGTTGGGGCACCACAGGCTTAGCCCTAGGGAACCTACACTGCAAGTGACCATATTCATGACAAAGATGACACCGAAAAGGTAGGGTTTCGTAATCTAGCTGTTGAACCCAAGTATATGATCCAACACTCACTTCAACAGAATCTGGCAGTGGCTTGCTTAAATCAATTTCTACACAGATACGAGCAAAAGTCATTACCTTTTTATACTGCGTCTGTTGTGAAGACCCAACAGGTTTACCGAGCATTGAAGCCACCAAATGCAACACGTCATCCCGCCAACACTCAACTGGAAACCACGGCAACCGAACCCAAACTGGAATCCGACTCGGTATTGCCTCAGTCGGGTTGAAGCCAGCATGCCATGGCTTGATAAACAAACCCACCTGGTTATAAAAATAGGGGCCACCCTCGAAGACCTTATTCCGATCTGCCATGCAATCAAAAGAGACCATAAAAAAGTTGTTCGCAAGGAGCCTAATCTCCATCTCCCCCTCCGGCATCCAAGTCCGTTGAGCCCAGGATTCCAAAAAATGCAGCGAGACTCTCAAACCCATGAACTTGCAATAAAAAGAGTGCCTTGAATAGTATTCAATATCATCTGCAAGCATTTCCATCGGGATAATCAGCTTCGGTCGCTCTTTGCATCTTTCCAAACACCCATTAATCTTCGTAATTCGGGAACCACTAACCGATCCTAGATCATTCATCTCCATCTCTGAAGAAAACAGCGTATTATCAAAAACATTCACTCCATGCGTCGAAGGCTTCGAACCAAATGCTGACGGAAATCCAATTTGGGGCTAACCCTAGATGTTTCCCCACCCGGCATAGCAAAAAACAAGATCCCCAGCAGGCATGCAAACCCCCAGGACACTTTAGCAAGAAATGGAAAAAAAGAAAAGCCCCCAAGGGAAGGATCAAAACCCTTCCACCCACAAGCCACCCAAACAGCAGCAAGAAGGCCTCCAGAAAAGAAAAAAACCCCACCACCATAGCCCCGATAGCTTCAAAAAACCCCCCCCCACAACGTAGAAGCGAGCAACACATAGAGAACGAGCTAGGGAATGGTCGCCCTAGCTCGGCTTGCAGAGCACGCAAACACCATCCAATTTAAAAATTCCTTGTCATTTTTTTTCTCATTCAAATATGCAACTTTTCTTCGATTTAATTATAATCACATAGCTTATTTTCAATTTCTTCAATTAAACTATATCACTATATCTCGTAAAAATTATCATACTAAATTTTTGTTCAAAACATTTCAAAATTATTTATATAAATATATTAAGAATGAAACATTTTTATAAAACCAATCATTTTATCAAAACATATTATAAAAATTTAACAATTAATTTATATATATATATTAAATAATATATATAATATATATATATATATTAAATAATATATAATAAATATATATTAAATAATATATATATATTATATATATATATATGTTATAAAACGAATATGAATTAAATAAAAATTGAATTATAAAAATTATTTTATAAACCAAAATTTGAATTAACATACTAATAAAAACAAACATAAAAATAAAAATTAAATAACCAAATTAAATACCTTTTTACGTGAGTGCAGGAGGTACGACCTCGGCCGACCCCCACCCCCACACAATTTAATAAAAAACTTTTCCTTTCATATTTTAAAATTAGATTTATATTTTTAACATTATTTTCACAATATTCATCATATGGAAAAACTCGAAATCAACTCGATATACATGCCATTAAAATATTTAAATGCACAGTTATATATATTCAATTGAATTTTCTTGAAATTCGTATTAAATAAAAAATTATTTATATATATATATATATATATAAATAAAAAGGAATTCAAACAATCCACATGAATAAATTGTTTTTCCTAACAAATTCAATATAGATTTGGGAAAATAAAATCAAACAATAACAAATTAATTTTTCACAAACAAATTTTGTTGAATAAATTTTGAAGGGTTTTACTATAGTTTTCTACAGAGGATTCGAGAGTATAAATACACTACGTTTTCAAATCGCAAACCTCATTTAATTACTTTTTGAAGACATAGCAACTAGATTCATTTACAAAATACTAAAATATTAATAACTTAAAAGGAGAAAACCTAGAGTCCTTCGTCTGAAGAAGAATCCCTTTGTAGCCTCCTCTCGATCTCCTCCTACGGCTCTCTTTTTTCGATCCTCTGCCTTCAACGTTCTTCTGAACAATCTTTTCTTTCCAATACCACAATAATTTTACCCAGAAAATCCTCAAAAACTCCAAAACTATCTTTCTTATTTTTCTTTTCTAGATACCAAAAACAACAGAGTCAAAACTTTTGTGTGTGAATAAATTCCCTCATAAAAATAATAAATCAAAGATAAAGATTCAATAAAGCTCTTCCACTTTCTTTTTCAAAAAGCCTCTTTTCTTATTTGTCCTTTTCCAGCTTTTAAAAGCTCACACATATCTAAAATTTTAATTAAAATAATTTATTTAATTCAGATATTATCTCCACATGATTTTCTAATTTAATATTAATAAAAAGATAATATTTAAATTATCCTTATCAATATTCATTTAATTTAATTATTATCAACAATATTAATTTAAAATAATTATTTACTCTTTTAATAAATTAAATCACTTTTTAATTTACTATATATTTAAATTTAACATTCAACTAACACACAATTAAATCAAAACAACTAGACAACTTTAATCAATTATCTTATAAAGTAAGGTTAATTAAATAAACCTAAACCATAAATAAAATGAATACTTCAACAATCAAACTACATGATCAACGAGAACAAACACTTCAGTCATGACACAATAACGTACAACAGGACGACGGACTTGGGACGGGGACACTTCCAAACCTACTCCCTTTTTCAACATTTTTACCCATTGGGTTAATTTATTGCTCGCCCTGTCCTGCCAAAGCAGGTGGAATCGAGACTTATTCCTGCAATCCTGCATCCAAATAAACGTCAAGTAGCACATGTACATATATAATCAAACATCCTATCGTGAGGAGGAATTGCAGTGTAGCAGGGCACTCGTGAACGAGTAATACTACACTGTCCTCTCACCTAATCTATTCTAACAATTACAATATCAATAACAAACTAACATTTCTAACCAAATTGATCATAAGATAACATGATACTTAACTACTGCATCATTACTAATTATTAAACCATTTCATTATAAAATAATACTAAATTCAAATAACATGATCACCATAGGATTATCACATTGACATATAAACATTAATGACAAATCATTTAAATAAACAAATAATCCAAACAACACACAGAGTATCATAAATCATACTAATAATGTCATATCAAACGATCATGTCCACTAAAGGGACAACAACATCATCAAACTACAACCAACCAAATCAAACCCTAATAGAATCATCATAGCATCAGTGTATCAAGTTAACACATAGAAATTAATAAGTCTAAACAGTATGAGGGGTATTACATTTCATAAGATTTCCTCTAATTCTTGATTTGAATGAAAAGAACTAGAAAATTTCTAAGAATATAATCAAACATATGTCTACATATCAGAAAATGAATCTTCTTTTAATACAAATATGCTAGAACAAAATGATAGTTATTACATAAAGAGAAGTTTAGACACCACGTTATGTGCACAAAAAATGTTGGACTGTTGAAGTCCCTATTTTCCATCCAACCTATAGCTACAACATTTACATTCGTTTAAACAAATATTACACAACTCGTGGCCTTTCAATCTGCAACTCAACATGTTTCATTTGTTCATATTTTCACAGCCAAAATCCCTTCCAAACATCAAATTTCTAGTCATGTTCAACCTACACAGAATACAAGTTATTCCAAGCCAATGGGTGCTCACCACCCAACCATAGGATGGAAAACCAACCACCCCTGTGCTGGGAGGTTACCAAATAGACCTGGTGACACATAAACAACCCTTCCCCAAATAGATAAACAATTTCACTATCAACAAAAGACAAAAACTCATTACAAAAAAGCTATTTTAATGGCTTTCATGGGGAAAGACAGGGATAATCATAGCCATAGGGAAACTAACATCAAATTCTTCACATAGAATTCAAATCAACCTTCTCCTTTCTCATATTTACCCAACTTCTCATTTTTCCACAAAAAAGGATACTCTTACCCTTGGGTACTCATACCCACTTCACCCATAGCTGTAAAAACCAAAATTTTCATAATGAAATACACATATTCCCTCATGGGGATCTCTCCTCCTTTATCCACTACATGGGTTGCTCACTACCAATTTTGTGGAGCCAACCCAACAAAATACACAAATTCTAAAGCACTACACAAACAAAAAAAATCAACAAAATAGCCAAATAAAACATGACATAACATAGATTTAACACATATGCAAACAACCAAATGATAGGGTCAAGATCCTACCTTTAAACCATGAAAACGAGTTTGTTGTTTGCTCTCCCCCAATATTTCTTTCCATTCCTCTAGCTCTCCTATCTCCTCTCCTTGGAAAAAAAATTAGAATGAATCAATCCTCTTACAAACAATTCTCTTTCAATTTCTTGACCCAACAGTCCCACCCACCATGTCCTCCTCTCCTTTATGAGGCATGGTCTTCACATGGCTGCATGCCCTCATTTTCATCACCCTCTTACAAGTAATGTAAGAGGGGTCATTAATGAGATATGACTATGATTACAATCTAAAAGTACCCCCCAAACTTTAGATCATAGGCCTAGGGTGTATAATAAGCAACCATTAACTAAAATTAGGACAAAATCAAGACTCTTAAAATTGCATTAAATTAGAAATCCAAATTTACCATTTTCTTTTTAGATCACATTTAGTTTCCAAAAAATCAACCTTTACACACTTACCCCAACACACATATCACAAATTACATAATTTTAACACAACACATGAGATTCTAGCCCTTCTATGTGGCAGAGTCAGGCTTAACAGGGTAACACAACATGGTCTATTTAGTAGCCTCCAACTCTCATGGTTAGGGAAAATTTACCTACACACTTCATGAAAGCATTAGTCTAGTCGCCAATAGAATTAAATCAAAGTACATAACATAATATAATGGATTACAATACATATTACATTCACTGTACACACAAGCATATGTATAATTTATTTATTATTATTTTTTTTCAAAAATCCAAAGACATGTTTTTGATTAGAGGTAAAACAGGTTTTGAAGGGGCCTCAAAACCCTTTACAAAAAAGGACAACTGGCTCAAAAGATAACTACAATAAGCACACAACATACAAAACACAATAAACCATCAATGCGACAACAACACTACAAATTCTTTAGTATATCAGCAGCCTCCATGTCGCTCATCCTAGTCTTCTGAAATTCATCCATAACTTTAGAAAAATCCTTAGCAGGAGCCCTAGCCTGAAGCTTGGTCTTATTACACATACACACACCAGGAAAATCCAAACACATGTTACAACTCGAAGCAATGTATTTTTTACTTATAATACTACACTGATCCACAATGCTTGTAATCATTTGCATAGCCATTCCATTATCCACTTATGATCACATAATATCATTATGCATTCATGTTGCATGGTAATTCAAAATTCATTTGATTAACACAATATCACATATTCTAATCTAAGCATGTTATTTAAATTCTAATATCATTCAAGATACCAATAAAATCAATTAATTATATCAAATTCTCATAAATTACGATCCATAAGAGTAATTAATCTAACATGCACAACAATGGATAATTTTAATGTTCACAACCATCCACCACAAAATATATGATAAAAATATAATGTATCAAAGTTTTATTATGGACATAGCAACCAAAATATGATGTCCATAAGTCCAACTAACGATGGGCCTCATAGGAGGGATAGAGGGAGGAAAATACCAGAGAGAGATACCTAAGAGGGAGAGAGAATGAGAAATACCTAAGAGGGAGATGGAGAGGGAGAGATCTAAGAGAGAGAGAGAGGAAGTGGGAGAGACCCAAGAGAGAGAGACCTAAGAGGGAGAGAGAATTGAGGGAGAGAGAGAGAGACTTAAGAGGGGGTGGGAGAGACTAGAGAGAGACTTACGAGGAAGTAGGAGATACTAGAGAGAGAGAGTTCAGAGGGAGGGAGAGAGAGAGAAAGAGAGAACTAAGAGGGAGAGAGGGAGAGAGAGACCTGAGAGGGAGTGAGAGAGTGGGAGGGATAGAGATAGGGAGAGAATTGAGAGAGAGTATAAGATATATAATATATAATATATATTTTATATACTATATAGTATAAATTATATATTATATAATATATACTATGTATTAAATATATTATATATAATATGTATTAAGAATACATAATAATGGTTTTATGTATTATTCAATTTGTAAAAATCTAAAGTAAATGGATATCCATTATTTATTGTATAAGATTTGAATCTTCTCCTATGCATACAAATTAATATATAATATATATATTATATAAATATATATAATATATTAATATATATTATATATATAATATATTAATTTAGTATATTAATATATAGTATATATATCATAATATATAATATATTTAATATAATATCAAATATATCATAACGTAATAATTATTAATATTATGCGATTAATAATTCATAAAACGTTTCATGAACTTTAGTTTTTTAAAAACTAAAAGAATTGGATCTCTGTTTCATTTTTTATAGGTTTTGAATTATGCAAAACATAATGGATATCCATTTTGTGAATTATATAAAAAAGGGGACCGTTTTGAGCATTCCAATGGTCCCCACATTCTTTTTGTCGCTAGTATCCCATGTTTTATGTTTGTATCAGATAAATTTTAGTTTTTGGAAGTTTCTTTTACATATTTTTAACCTTTACAATCATTTGTGTGCTCTTTTTTCTTTGTGCAATGGGGGAGTAGTAGTCATCATAAGAGAAAAGGAAAGAAAAAACTAACAACAGATCAAATTAAAGCATATAGAGCAAAACATAGAGAAAGTCATAGGAAAAGAAGACAAGGTATGACAAATACTCAAGTTGAAATTGAAAATCAAAATATTGAAATTGAATATCATATTGAAATTGAAATGAAAATATTGAAATTAAAAATGTTGAAATTGAAAATGAAAATGTTAACATTGAAAATGAAAATGTTGGAATTGATATAGAAGATGTTGAAATTGGTATTGAAAATAAAAATGCCAATAACATTGAAAATTAAAATGTTAATAATATTGAAAATGTTGAAATTGGAAATAAATTTATGTTGGAATTGTTATTGAAAATGTTGATAGCATTGAAAATATTGAAAATGAAAATGTTAATAACATTAAAAATGTTGAAAATGAACCTTATGTATCACCTAATTACATGAGAACCCATAAATGGTTACTTGAAATAGATGAGAACATAACAGATAATATTTATCCAGAAAAAGGTCATCATGAACGGGTTGGTTGTGGGCTACCAATATATTCAATCAATACTTTTCTGAAAAGATATTAATTGAACAATGTCAATTTTTTTTGCAATTGCTAAAGTATTACAAAATGAGACCATTATTAAGAAAATTAAAGATGTGTCACCAAAAAATTGAAAAAAAAGAAGTATTATTGTAAAAAATATTTTTAATGCTCTAACTTCTATTGGAAAGACTAGTAAGGAAAATGATAAAAGAGCTTCTTATAGAGTGATCACAAACTCACTAGTAAGCTATCATTTGAGAAAGGCTCATTTAATGAGACAAACTTGTATTGATTTAAATCTAAATTGTAAAACATTGAATAACCTAGTTGTAGACCATGGCTCCTGTGTTCGTGGGGTGCATGCTCATTTTGAACTAGTTGTGGAAGTTGGTCCTTTTTCTTGTGACACCCAAGCTCTAGATAATGCAGAGGCTCAAGATGAAAATTCAGTCCAAGTGGTTTGAATGGAAGAATAGTCAGATTGTTAGCAACCAGTTTTTTGGAAATTTTGCATCTTACTTGGGTCTATTGGAAGAATTGAAGGTGGGTATACAGAATGGGCCCAGTTTCCTTTTGAAAATTTGCAAGTAGTATCAGAAATATGATATGAATTTTGTATTTCCCTTTGCATTGTAACTAAAAATGCTATTTTCATGGGCAGTTTGGGAAATATGGAATTTTTTTTAATTCCATGCCATATGATACAATCATTATAATCTTATGTAAAAACTTATTTTATTATAAATATAAATATATAGGCCATTGGCCTTTTATCAGGAAAATAAAATAAAATAAAGCACTCTCGATAGTCCTCTTCCAAATGATACATGGGCTTTTTGTGGGAGGCTTCCACCTATTGATAAGAAGCTAACTGATAATGTAAATATGGAAATTGAACAATTTTGGCACTCTCACTGTAAAGTATCACTGAATGTAAAGGATGTTTTAAAGTTAAGAATTGGTAATCAAAATCACACACCACATCCTAAACATTTCTTGGAATGTATCCAAACAATATTGTAAAAACAATTTTGTCAAGCACATCCAAATTTGCAAATCTCACAAAGGGATTTTAAGTCTTGCAAGCCATTTTATTGTGTAACTATTAATATTCATAATACAAGTTGTTGTAAATACCATGTTGAATTTTCAATGTATCATGAATTATTATGCTATATTCATTCTACTATGCATACTAATGAAATATTGTAGGAGTATCATGCAATGCAACTTCCCAAGTCATTTAGGGACTTGTTAGATTCATTTTTATGCGTTAGAGGTGATGGTTGCTTATTTTATAGAAATTATTGTTTAAATGAAATGTGTTTGCAATGTGGTAGTTTATCGAAGTTTGTAACATGTTTTCATGAGGGAAATGAACATGATTTTGCTGACAAGATTGTTGAGAAAAAATGGTTTGAGACAATCAAATACAAATTGAAGAGTGGAGGTGAAGGTTCTAGATGTGAGTTAGTTACAAGAGAGGTAAGTATTTCTAATTTTATTTTTGATTTTAAGAAAAATATTTTCTACAAGTATGCAAGGCATAACCATAGGTCCCAATGGTTGGATCAACAATTCAAGATGTGTAGGGACTGTTTCCCGATTGGAACTATTATATCTGTGGTTGATTTTGTTGAAAATTATATATTGTAACCACAAAATGAGGTACAATCACAATTCAGAGTGCTATTTTTTTCCACATAACATATAGACATGCCCCCGATAGTACAAAAAAGGACATGAAGATAATTAGGGAGTACCATTTTTACATGAGTGATGATAGATCTCATTTATCTGAGTTTGTGCAACTTTTTTTTGAAAACTTTTTTGAGTTCTTGTAGGAAGAAGGTATTTCAATGGGTTAACATATCATTTGGTCAGATAACTACACATGGCAATTCAAGAATGCTCATATGTTTTTGTAGACATGTAAAAATGACCTAACACATGTCACACATCTTGAATGATATTTTTCCATTATCAACATCATTATTATTATAATTGCATTTCACATCATTTACATCATTAACCCTATTTTCCTCTATTAATTGAATAATATTTAATTATTTAATTAATTCACTATATTGTCACCTAATTTAACTTTATTCCTTTGGATTAATTAAATAAACATCAGCTATTTAATTATGTCACTAATATACCCTATTCATCTAAATCATTTAAATTGTTATCATTAGTAATTTAATTAAATCACTTTCTCCTCTTTAAAATTGAATAATTAAATAAATTATTCAAAATCATTCAACATGATCAACGAAAAAATATATCTTTATTTGTTAAAGTCAAACATGACTTGCATGTTCATCTCCAAATATTAATTAATTATTCAATTAATTAATTGTCCTCACTCCTTTTGTGATTGAGTAAATCATTACCACTGATTATTTCTTACTCTAACTAGTTGACTAACTCATCTATTCCCGAATCCCACTAACCACTCAATCTATTCCTCAATCCCACTAACCAATCAACCTGGTTTCTTTAATCCTCCCAATCATTCCAATCGAATCCCACTAATCATTCCAATCTATTTCCTCTCAACGATTTTCAACCATTGATTGTGATCTTTTACTACGGAATCTCAATCATTCATCTCAAACTTGGAAATCTATAAAAAAATCCTCTTCATTCTCAAAAACGATTGAAGAATCTAGAGAATTTATGCAAAGAGGCCATGTTGAATTGATATTCAAACTCTTGAGAGAAAATACACACACATCTTCGATCACCATTAACACACATTTTGAAGCTTTTGCAAAAAACAAATGGAGGCTTCATATTGATTCAAACACAATCCAACATTAATACAAATTACACTTCAACATGGGATGGTAACATTTTAATTTCGTGAATTCAATTTATGTTATCTTTATGATTTCAATGCTTGTTGATTTCATTATTTTATAGCTTCATTTTGTGAGTATGGTTTGGGATTTTGATCTTATTTTGAATTGATTTGGTTTTAATTCATTGCTATTTTCCTATGATTATCGCCCCCTTACATTAATTGGCATGCTTGGTGGGACCTAGGTCCTTAACAATAATCTTTTGGTAATTTTTTTTGAGCAGTTACAAGTCCTAGAATGTTAATGTCTTTTGTAGGAAACACTATTGGTGCTTGAAACACAAAAGTCCCAAAATTTTCACGTAGTTTTCCTTACAGTTTTACCACAGTCGTACTAAGTTTTACCATGGTCATACTAAGTTTGGCTGCTATTGTCATTTTAACAGCTATTGTCTATTTTGTATTGCATGTTTTTTATAAAGCTAACTTTTATAGGGCCGCTTTTGTCCTAAATAGGTCCATGATTGTACTTTGTTTGAACTTATATCATGTGAAATGGTTGTTGTTATTCGAGATAAAAGTCCACTATTGTACTAAAGAGATCCGCTATTGTTCTATTTTTTTGTCTTGATTCAATTTACAAAGTTTTTCATCAATTTTTGATTTACCTAACCCTAACTATTGATTGTTTGTTGTGTTTAAGAGGTTTTCTAACATTTTTGGTGCAACCCTTGCAGAATTGTAGCATATTTTATGAGAGAACAACTAGCATTTTGGTTGTAGAGTTGATAAACGATCTAAGGCCTTTTAATTTTAAATCATTTTTAGTTAAAACACATTTCGTTTTGGTGCTCCTAAAACTAAATATCACATTTCGTTTGGTGGTCCTAAAAACTGAACAATCAAATCTCATATTTCATTTGGTGCTCATAAAATTGAACCTATGAATCTCACATCTCATTTGGTTCTCCTAAAATTGAACCTACAAATCTCACATCTCATTTTGGTGCTCTTAAAATTGAACCTACAAATCTCACATTTTGTTTTGGTGAAATAAAAACAAATAGAACTTGTATGTTTCCTTTGGTGCATTCAAATTTGGTTACGAATCATCTCTTTATTTTTGGATTGTGACACTTTTTGCTTGAAGTCTCAAAAATTTGGATTTGGTGTACCTAAAAAATGAATTGGTATCTTTACACACTTCAATTTTGGACTTAAAATGAAATTGCTATAAATTGTATATTGTTTTCACTGTGTTTGGCAAACCAAGTGTTTATACTCTCCCCTTGTGTCTTTGGATGATCTTGGGTGACGAAAAAAAACTTTGGGTTTCACAATCATTTCTTTTTCATTATTAACTTTTAGATTGGGCTTGCCTTGTGATCTATTTTACGGATCTATGACAATTGCTTTAAGAATGCTTAATGATTACAATTTTAAATCCAACTTAATTCAATAGAATTATCACATGAACATAAATAAAAATAATTGAAATAACAAAGTGATTAAAATAGAATGAGAGAAAGAGAGAGAGATGCAAACAAAGTTGATAACAAAGTTCGTCGTAAAAACAACTACGTCTCCGAGCCCCTCTCCAATGAGTGGACCAATCCAATTACTTCTCTAGAAAATCAGTACAACATTCAGCATAATCTCCCCTTTGTTTAAAAAGAAATATGACAAGCCCTCCTTCAAAGTGCGCAAGAGCAACCTCCTGAATAGCATGGAATTTGAGCAAAATTTCTCCAAGGAATTTTCTTCTCCCATCACTTAGCTTCCATCCTACCCTTCTACCCCTTTTTATACACCAACATTACCCCAATTGGTTACTAACCAATTGATTTTACAATATTACCCATGTTGGTGTTTTCCATTGCACCTAATACATCTCTAAGGAATAGCCAATTCCTATATTCAAGACTCTTGAAATGAATGGCCAACTAACAAGACCTAGTCAAAGACTAAGATCTTCTACGCTTTAGGATTTTTAAGACCAAGGAGGGATTTCCTAGTGTGTTCATTTAAGATTTAGCTATGTTGAACACATCATTACACAGATCAAATTTGAATGAAGGATAATTGTGCACCAATTACTGAGAAATTGGCTTATTTCTAAGCAATATACTACCCATTCATTAGAATGAGGAAATCCTTAATGGGAATTGACATACATGAATGTTGGAATCAATGAATTTTAAAAATGAATTTATACCCATGGCTATAGGTTGGTCATTATTTTTTGATTGACCCTTTAGGTAAAACATTAAGAAAAATATCAGTGTCATATTTATTGGGAAAAATGGAGTCACATATGCAAGAATCAATAAAACAAAAAATGACCCAATAATAAAACAGACTACTCTCATAATACTTTGCATCATGGAGGTTGACTTTTCTGATATATCACTACTTATCAAATCCTTTACAAATGAATGTAAATTCATGGACCTATCTAAGTATTTAATTGATTACTTGAATCAAAACAAAGAGCAAAGACATGCATTTGAACAAACATTGAAAGTAGAACTGAAACACCATTAACATCTCAATTCAAAATTCACCCAAACTTGCAGAAGAAGAGAAATATATCAGAATTATATATACATTTAACTACATACTTGAATCATGTCTGAGAAACAATTTGAGGTACTTGCATAAGTTCATTCATAATGCTCAAAGATGACCAACTATTCTATTCCTATCTGTCTGTACATGTTCGACCAAAACCCTAACCAGAGTCTATTTTCTTCTATTTTTTCATCCTTTCAATGAGCCTTGGTTTCCCTTTTATAATACAAGGGAAGCAACAAGCTTCAGGCTCAGATGTAGTTTTAATACAAAATTCTCATTTCATGTAAATTTCAACTGCATTTTCTTGCGTTTCAAAACCCCACATGTTGAATTTTCATGAAACAATGCAACTGGGGAAAACCAAAATGCAATCACCACCCGAGAGGAGAAATGCAAATTGCTGCCAAAATTCTCCTTGTCGCCATCTACACCATCACAAACTAGGAACCCAAAATGCCATGTACGCAAGATGATTGGACCACCACTGCAACCTGTATCAACACAAAAACTTAAGACCACACACATAGCCAATTCAATTTCCTGTTACCCCACAAGCACCAGTAGCATGTCCACGATATACACGACCACTTCTTGTCATCACCAGAGGAAGAGAGGAAACCTTGTCCTCTTCCTCTTTCTTCTCATTACTGAGCACATTTTAGGGTTTCTCGCTAGGAGCCAATGACACCACTGATATCACCTCCTCATCAAAGGGAAAATTATTATTCAATAGAGCTAGATACCAACCGTAAGCAGGGTCGGTCTCGGTGCCATTCTTGGAGGAACTACTTGTAAGGTTGATGGGTGAATGCTGGCACCCATATGAACCATGTCCATACCTTACTTTATATTGTGATCCAGTAAAAGACTGCACTGGACCTTTTCTTTTGTCATCCATTCCTTTTGTAACATTGCCCTGAAATGGTAGTCTATGACTACATCTTCTAGGCACTAGTCTAGGATTCTTAGTAGAAGTACTTGCCTTCATGGTGAAAGAAACTTTAGGTGCATCCAAACCTAAACCCAAGGCATTCAAGCAAACATACCTCCTTATTGGTTCACCCATTTTATCCTTTGTCAATTGTGCACACCAAAAAACGCCTAATTGCTTGATGATAATGGTGCGAAAGGAATTTATCTCAGTTGTATTTATCGAATGAAGGAGGGTAAAAGCACAAAACTATGTCACACTTTCAGCCAAATAAAGTAATCCAACCAGATTACTTTCAGCCGACTACTTTTCGATCGATACGGTTTCGGCCGAATCCACGGGGCAGCCACATGGTGCCTACGTGGCTCCACATTTACGGGAGAGTTACTTTCGGCCGAAACATTATCGGCCGAAAAAGTGTTGAGATGGCACCTATGTGGCTCCACTTGTTTGGTCAAGTTACTTTCGGCCAAAACCTTATCGACCGAAAATGTATCGATCGAAAATATCAAAAAACAGGCCAACCATTTTGAACGCTCAGGTGAAAGGGTTGAGGGCGAGAGCTTGTCGACCGAGGTCAACACCAACAATGACCATATATACCTAGGTTCCATCCAGGGCCATTTGTTGGATTGTTTTATTGGCGTTGTTTGTGTTCTATCTTGTTTGGGAGATTTATTCAATGTAATTTGGGTTAGGGTTTCATTGAAATGTGAACATAAATTTTTTATATCGATGTTATTGGTAGAAAGATATTAAAGTTTGTGTTGTTTGTGATAATGATGAAGGAAATATATAAATATGGTTGTGATGTTTGGAACATTATTAGAGTTCACAAATTTGATTGTTCACATCCAATAGAGAGCCCCAGAATGCTGGGAATTGGCATAGTTAACAAACCAAAAACTTGATGTCTCTATTATCACCATGTCAACAACACAACATAACTTCAGCATCTGATTATGGCCATGATAACTAGATTTTGAATGCTTCTGGTAGAAAACTGAGTTTTTGTTAACATTTTTTAATATATATATATATGCTAAAACTAAGTTTTTGTTAACAATACCTCCATAGATCTATTTTATCTATCTTTATTTAGACCATTCCTTTGGTCATTCCATAAACTACACCCTTCTATTCATCCACAGTCCTCTTGGGCTGACTTTATAAGGTTTCATGCATGGTAAGACCCTCTGTAGATTCTTTCTCAATCATAGAATTCTCAAACTTTATTTCTTGTTCTGGGCTCTCATCTAGTGTCATACAACTTCTCTTTAGTCACAAGAATGACCATTATCATATGATCTGGTGTCTTCATGAGGTACTATCACTTCATTTGTCCTATGGAATCTACACCTTTTGGAACTTAATAGATGGTCATCAAGAACCTTGATTGTCCTGTTCACTTACCCTCTTAACTTTTGAGCATTATTTCTTGTCATTCTTTCCACTGTCATCTATTATTCATGATTGACTCTCGTTTGTCCATTGTTGTCCATACCCTATACATCGATAAAAAGCACATACTAACTCTAACTTCTATGAACTGTGCTCTCATCACTTTGAATCACTGTCCTCTGCTATTTCATGGTTTTGCAACTTCCCAAACCACTGTAGGTTATTGTTCATTTGATGGTTGCCATCTTTTCTTTCATCTAAAATCACATGGGTTGTGTATTTCTACAGCTTGGGATCTCAATATAAAACTTACCTCTATCTTCTAAGATCACATGACCTATCTAGTTATCACTTAGGGCATTGGAAAACTTGTAATCCTTTCAATTGTTCATAAAATTTCTTGTAGCATTGCTATAATGGGTTGGCCTTGAGGACTCTCCCTAGAATGTTGCCTTCTTTTAACCTCTGTTATACTCTTGCCATGCTAATTTTGGCATTTGAGCTTAACACAATATTGGAGTCCTTACTTTTGAGGTGGTCTTATGGCTCTATTATCAGATGAGGATAACTCAATAGGATTATCATGACTATTTATCTCACCCTGCAACCTATGCTTGTTTTGAGGAACTACACGACTTTGTTTCTACTTCAAAAATGACATTATTATTATGCATGATGATTGTCCTATGTGATTGCTGAAGAATCCTTGGTGAGAGATCATTAGTCTCACTATATGACTAGGTGATGATTGTCCTCTGTGAGTTTGCTATACATCAGAATTTTATGAAGCATAACGATGATATAAAATTACACAATTTGTGGTTGTGTTCCTTGTTTCAATGGCCTTGAAAAACAATATGTGTGGACACTAATTGTTTAATATTCTCACAAAGCTGTTGGGATGACAATATTTATGTATTATCATTTAATAAAACCTGATTCTAACCTTGTACCATTGCTGAAGACTCTTAGTGAGCACTGGTAGTATAACTGCAGTTAGAAACACCTCAAATGCTGCCCAGTAATGCTGCGACCCACTCAGAATAGGAGAATGGAAGTCATATTGTGGTGTGACTGATGCTAGGGTTACCATACCTTTTTTTAATAGGTCTTAGTTCCTTTGATATCATCCTATACCCTGTTCCAAACCACAAATGGCTACTTTTTCCTTGTAATTTGATGCGGCCTGCATAAGGATGAAGTCTTTCCTGATATGGCACTGAAATTTAGGGATTTAAACCATTATAACTAATGCAATGACTATTCAAACAACTCAACCTCCTTTCTTAATAATTCATCCAGCAATTAGATTGTATATTAGTTAAGAAATAAATGGAAAGGATGAATAGTTTTTCTCACGACAACCAAGGCAGGTTAAGATTCAAGTATTTCTTTGAATTTTCACCAACTGCACACAGCAGATGAAAGATTCTATTGTCAGAAAACATGCTTGACTTATAAACTCATATATTGTATGAAACAAATTAGGTTGCCAATTCCAACATTCAACATATAAGTAGCCATATCTTGTTCCATAGTCACCTAAGAAGGGACAATAAAAAACATTTTGTCCATTTAATCCCTAAATCAACCATTACTTGACTTTCCTTCCCTATTGCTCATAGAAGAAAAGCACACACTTGATCCCGTTTTCCTCATATTTTCTATACATAGAGAATACAAATAAAAGAGGAGAATGCACACAATGAATTTCACTACCAATATTCCTTCTGATATTTCATTGGAGTGTATACAAATTTAGGGAGTCTTTGAGCTTGAAAGTGACAAAACAATTTGTAGAGAGCTAAAAAGAAACATATGTTTGGTTGAGGTGTTGTTGCAAAGCAATCTCTTTTTTGTGTATGTGTGTATGCATATATATATATATATATACATGTATGTGTGTATGTGTGTATGTGTGTATGTACATGTACATGCATATATGTGTATGTGTGTGTGTATGTGTGTATGTATGTGTGTATGTATGTATGTATGTATGCATGTATTATATATACATATGTGTACATGTATGTATGTATGTATGTATGTATATGCATATATATATGTATGTACATGCACATATATGTGTATGTGTGTATGTATGTATGTACTATATATGTATGTGTATGTGCGTATGCATGTACATGTATTATATATACATATGTGTACATGTGTGTATGTATGTATGTATATGCATATATACATATGTCTTGGCCATGTACACAATGCACATATATGTCAGCTAATGTCAGTAATATAATATGTATGTATGTATGTATTATATATACATATGTGTACATGTGTATGTATGTATGTATATGCATATATATATATATGTATGTACATGCATATAATATTAATATGTGTGTACATGCACATATATGTGTATGTCAATACATCATACATGTGTATGTCAGTATGTATCTTCATGTATCCATTATATATGTATGTGTATGTATGTACATGTATGTATGTACATGCACATATATGTGTATGTGTGTATGTATGTATGTATTATATATGTATGTGTATGTGTGTATGCATCATGTATGTATGCATATATATATATATACATATGTATGTGTGTGTGTATGTATGTACTTGAGTATGTACATGTACATGAATATATGTATGTATATGTACACATGTGCATGTATATATATATATGTACATGTGTGTACATGTATGTATATAGACATACATACATATACATACATGTATATATACATGTGTACATACACACATACACATATATATGCATGTACATACATGCACATACACACATACACATACATATATAATACATACATACATACACACATACACATATATGTGCATGTACATACATATATATATGTATATACATACATACATACACACATGTAAACATATGTACATACACACATACATATATATATGCATGTACATACATGTACATACACACATACACATATATGTGCATGTACATACATACATGTACATACATATATATATGTATATACATACATACATACACACATGTACACACATGTACACATATGTACATATACACATACACATATATATGCATGTACATACATGTACATACACACATACACACACACAGATATATATATATATATATACATGTGTACACACATGCACTCCCACATACATACATGTGTACATACATGTACATACAAATATATGCACATGTACATATGTATGTATACAAACATACACACATATATATATATATACATGTACACATGCACTTCCACATACATACATGTGTACATACATACATACACATAAATTTATATATATGTACATACACAAATGTATTGAAAGTCTCAGATTTGGAGTTGTCAAATTTAGATTATGTTATCTAAGTTGTTGCAAAAGGTGAACTATTGAGTTAAGTTCATTGAAGAAGAAAATAAATCAAATATGATGAAATAAAGGTCATTCCATGCTTACAAGGCCAAGGTTTCTAATCAAACATAACATTCCCGAGGCCTAAATTCATCTTTGATGAAAGAAAAAGATGATATCAAAGGAGATATTGTGCCTACAAAACATGTGTACAATGTTTATATTTTATTCCTAAGGAATTTATTTCAAAGAATTTTAACTTTATTACTTTAATATGTTTTAAGTTAGATTGAAAAATTAAGGAAATGTTAACCTTTTTATTTAGTGTTTGATTTAAAAAATAATTGATTACAAAGAAAGGCTAGATATATATGTGACCAATTGTAATGAAGAGTATTTTTTTATTTTGATCAGAATTTTAGTATAGAGTGGTTGAAAGGATAAATATATTTTTTCCATATTTATTCTTGGTCGAATATTACATGCATCTATGATTTAATAGGTTCACATAGAGATAGATATAAAGTTTGAACTAGATCTCATTAGGTACATTTAAATTTAAAAATGTTTTGTAGTTTTGAAATTTGAAAATTTTACCTTTAATTTAAATATATATATATTTTTAGTTTTGAAAAATTTTCAATTTAAATTTGTTTAGTTCATCATGTAATTTTGTTTTAATGATATGCAGATCTCTATCTATTTATATATATCATGGCCGGTGAGGGATCTCATCATTCCCCTCATTCTGAGCGAGAAGCTCAAACTAGATCAAATATATTTCAAGATAGTATTGCTAGATTAGACAATGCTCTAAAATGTTTAGAGCAAACAATTCACAACTCCCTCAATTTGGCTAATCGAGATAGATTAGTCACTATTAGACACGATATTATTAAGATGATCGAGACAATTCAATAATACAATCCTTATGATGAAATCAGCATTGAGTATTTTTAATTTTCTCTTGCCAGGAGTGTTACTGGCACAATGAAACATAGAGAAGTTGCCAAATTAGTTTCAGGTGAAAATGTGTTATCCATGTTCCCATTTTATAGAGGAAAAAATAAAATTAGAGGATATGTGGTTACGAGGTGTGAAGATCCTCTTGTTGCACCATTCATATACCCTAGATGGTTGGAATCACATCATAGATGGCCTCACAATGATGAGCTGCCATTGTTTTATGTCAAACAGTTATATGCAAAATTTCATTTACATATAGAGGTGGACTACACATCTTATCCTAAGCATGTTGGCCAAGGTAAAGGGCATTTTTCTGACAAACCACAATTTAGACCTTCAAATTTTCCACTGCCTGTGGACAAGAGGGCATTAGTTGGCCCAAACCTTTTGGTTTTACCAAAATGTTTGGAATTGGTAGCAGTAGGGGAGGCAGCAACAGGCTCCACGCAGAGTTAGATTTTTGAAAACATTGCCTCTATTACGACGCAGATTGATCAAATTTCATCTAATCGAGTTGGTAGATAATTATTACACCCACGGATCAACCTTCCTCCCACTGAGGCTACATCTGCATCATATGATCCATTTATTAGTGCTGATCTACCTACTCTTGCAAATGTCAAGCATATGACCCACACGACTCTGCATAATACGTGTAGACTCTCAATTTTGGATTTACTAGCAGCATATTAGGTTATTAGTGAGGACCATGGGATTGCTCTTGATAGGGTACTAGACTTTATTAGACAATGATATCCTCATACACATACGAGCCATAGGGTGGCAAATGCAGCTCAGGATATTCCACATCAGTCTATAGGATCCCATGCACATCATGTTTCTATTGATCCTTTAGCTTGTCTAGGTAGTCATCAGGATGTTACAGGTCACGTTGAGGCTACTGTAACACCTGATCTTGTCCATGGGACATATAGTTGACTTCTTTTTGCTACTGATATTGTACATTCTACAGAGCCCCTTGCGATGTCTTTACATTCTTGTGATCTTAGTGACATTGGTAGAGCTATCGAGTAGGCACAATAGGTACTTTCAATTTATAATTTAAATACATATATTTAAAATTGTGTTCTAGAAAATTATGTAATGCATTTTAAAAACTTCTAGTTGTTTAACTCCTGATTGAAATTGTGTACTTGAAAATTTTAAGCAGTATGGTGATTTGCCAGACTTTGGAAATTTGGAGCATGATGGCGATCCCACACAGTATGCAGATGAGGTACATTTAAATTTAATTTAAAAAAACTAATTACTTGATGTTTAAGTTTGAACACATTGAACTCAAGTACATTGTAATTTTAGGTAATTTTACATATATATGTACTTGAACACATGCAAGGGTTGAGACGAGGCTCAGGACACAGATCGAGAGATATTAGATCAGGACTTGGATCCACACATTTTGGATCAAGAGAGCGATCGGTCCATGGATCAAGGGAGATATCAGGCTATGGATTGAGGGAGAGATCAAGCCATGGATCGAAGGAGAGGTCGAGGGAGAGATCGATCCATAAATCGAGCCAGAGATCTGATGATTCTCTTCATACCAGACATCCCTCTCTTTGAGATTTGTTTTATAGTATTAAATGTTTGAGATCATATTATTACATGTTGGAGACACTTTTTATGATTTATGTATTGAACATTTGTACGTGTTACATACTTATGTTTTATGGCACACATATATATACTTGTTATGATTTACATGTCACATTCATACAGTTATGTTTTATGGTTTGAATCTAGGTTTGTTATATACATGCATTATTATGGTTTGATGAACTCACTTACATTACATCTATAAATACATCATGCATTAAATTAGTTTATGGTTTTATTTATTTAGCAAGGAACAAGTACCTTTATTTAAATTTAAATTATGGTTTGTTCAAATGCACTTGTTGTACATATAGATAACTTTACATTGTGAAATCAAAATGTTGAACTCCACTATCTAATGGTTGCTATTTGTAAATTTAAAAAGATGGACATGCACATGTAATTAATTTAAATAAATAGTTCAAATGAATTTGTCTTTAATAAATAGGTCAATAAATAGAAAAAATTGAATGCAAAGATGCTTGAGATTAATGCTATATATTTTAAAGTAGAACATAAAAATGCAATTGGAAATAGATGATAGTTAGATTGAATTCTTTAAAGCTCTAAATGTTCATTTTTAAAGTTAGTATAGGTTAAATACATTTAAATTGTGCATATATCATGCTATACATGAACCTAATTTCTAATTCCATATAATCTAATACACATGTTCATTTGAATGTGCATGAAAAGAATTCTTGAACTAGATGATGAGCTATACTTGTGTCCAGTTGAATGTAAATGAAATCATATATATATATTTGAAAGTGTTCACTTAAGAATGAACCATATAATTCAAAGAAAGCATGTAAGCTATAAGTGGAGTTGAATGTAAATGAAATCAAATTTCTAGTCTTGAAAGTTTAAGAATTCCATGTGGAAAATTTTTATATATGCAATTGGAAATTGATATATATATTTAAATCTTGAAAGTCATGGACATTTAATATTAAATTAAAAATTGATGACAATTCTATATAAATTAAAAATTGATCAAGTAGATCTAGATCTTCCTGGATGACAATTATGTAAGGAAAACTAGATGCGGAAAACAATTTTCCTAACATCAATACCTCAGGAAAGAGTACAGAAGTACTTTTAAATTTTTCAATTATAGTAAAATTGAGATGTACTATGAGATAGATTACAGAAACAAAGTATTTAGACAAACACACATGAACACAGTAATCAAAGTTACATACAATTCCGGACTTATCTTTTTGGTGTCATTAAACAACAACATTCATCATGTACATTCTTTGAACAAAAAACTTCTAGGTTACAACCTTTACAAATTTTTAATCCTTCACTGATACAGTTTGAATTCTTCACACTTCACTTTTGATCGAATTACAATCCAACATCAAAACATCTATAAATTCTGACTATAACCATGGTGTTCTCTGACTGTCGAGCTCCCTCACAGAACTATCACAACGAATAGACTCCCAATGGTTCCAATTTGGCTCTTCTGATTCATCCACGTGATGCCACATTAGAAGTCATACTCGGTCAACAAAATTTGTATTGCATTGGCATCTCAGTGAGACACTAACGGTGTCTCCCCGATGCCACATTGAACTCATATCATAGTCCCCAAGAGTTATCATAGTCGCCAGGATGTTCTATCGAGTTACAAGAGTTTCACCGAGTCACCAAGCAATCATCCTAACTTATCGCTTTCGCCAGAAGGTCATAGCGAATCACTAAGGTTACACTGAAGTTTCCATATCTATCGAGCACCAAATGAAAGTCGGCAAGACTCACATCTATCGCCAAGAGTTCATATCGATCTTCATATGCTACTCTGAAGTGTTCACCTGTCGCCAAAACATTTGTCCATCACCGAGAGAACTTATCGATTGCTTTAAGTTATATCAAAGGCTTCCAACACAATGATTTGTTGGTGAGACATTTAAGTCTCGATAAGACTTCTCACCGAGCCTGCCGAGTCACTTTGATGATCTACCTTAGACTCTCTGTTGGTAAGACATTTGTATATCAACCAGACTTCATAACAAAGCCTTAGTGCTACACTGATAACTCCCAAGTGTTTCCCTGTCAACATAGCTTTCTTCTATTGCAAAGACCTTTCTTTGAGGGCTTAGAGTTATCCCGAAGACATCAATACATACACTATCAGCAAGAGAATAACACTTCGCTGAGACATCTTAGCGAGAACCATAAGCTTCACCGAATATCACAGTCGCTAAGAGTTATGCTGATAAACGAATGAATGGCCTTTCAGCCAGATATCTCCCAAGCGCTATAAGGTCACGACGAACACACCTTGTCACAATGATAGCTACACAGTAAACCTTTCGGCAAGACTTCTTCAGGGTCACAACGACCTATACAAAATTTGATAAAATAATTGCTAGTCGGCCAGGCAATCAAAATGTCACATCGACATTGCTCTAAAGGAGGTTTCAGCCTATAATGTTTGTGGCACATATTTCCAACAATCTCCCACTTGACGAAGATCATTCAGGCACCTCCAGAGCATGCAAAAAATTACTTTACTAAAAATCATGGGCACTAAGGCCCATTGAACTGACACACCACCTAAACTTGTCTGTGCTCATTGGCTTCGTCAATGCATCTACAACATTCTCTAAAGTATCAACTTTTTCCAGAATGACCTTTCCATCCTCAACCATATCTCATACAAAGTGGTACTGTACATCAATATGTTTTGTCCTGGCATGGAAAGTTGGATTCTTTTCCAGACAAATGGCACTTTGACTGTCACATAAGATTGTTATTTACCCTACATCAAAACCAATGTTAGAACACAAACGTTTCAACCATATAGCTTCTTTACAAGCATGGGTAGCTACCATGTATTCAACCTCTGTAGTGGACAAAGCGACTATAGCCTGCCGCTTGCTCATCCAACTCACTGCACCACCATTCAACATGAAAATGTATCCACTGGTGGATCTTTTGCTGTCAATATCCCCTGCCCAATCAGAGTCTACATAACCACGAATGCTGAGAGTCCACTGTGATTCAACCAAATTACCATGGTAACACAATGCAAAATCTAAAGTTCCCTTCAAATACCTAAACACCCTCTTCACAACATCCCAATGTATTCTTCCTGGATTAGCCATAAATTGACTAAGTACTCCCACTGCTTGGGCAATGTCTGGTCTTGTACAGAACATTGCATACATGAGACTACCTACAACACTAGCATAGGGAACACTGGTCATGTCCTCCATCTCAGTAGGAGATTTTGGACAGTCCTCAACAAATAGTTTCATTTCCTGCATGACTGGAACAACTAACTATTTGCAATCATTCATACAAAATCTCTCTAGAACAATCTTTATATACTTACTTTGATTGAGCCAAAGCTTTCTATTCTTCTTGTCCCTGGTTATTTCCATCCCCAGAATATACCTTGGTGCACCAAGATCCTTCATTTCAAAATTAGCAGACAACTGAGACTTAAGATCAGAAATCATTAACTTGCTATTTCCTATGAACAACATATCGTCAACATAAAGAGCAATAACAAGCACTTGATCACTTTTGGCTTTATAGTATACGTAGTGATCAGATTTTGATCTCACAAAGCCTAAAGATAATACACAGTATCAAATTTCTAGTACCACATTCTAGGTGACTGCTTTAACCCATACAAAGACTTCTTTAATTTGCATACTAGTTTTTCTTTACCTTTCTCAACAAAGTGCTCAGGCTGGGACTTATAGATTTCTTCTTCAAGATCACCATGAAGAAATGTTGTCTTCACATCCATCTGTTCAACCTCTAAGTCATAAGCTGCTGCAAGTGACAATAGAAATCTAGTGGATGTCAGCTTTGCTACAGGAGAAAAGATTTCCCCATAGTCAATTCCCTCTATCTGGGAATAACCCTTTGCAACTCGTGCTTTGTATTTTTCTACATTGCCATCCAGACCAATCTTTTTCTTAAATACCCATTTACAACCCACATGTTTTCTACCTTTAGGCAAGGGCACCAGACTCCAGGTTTCATTTTTATCTAACGACACCATTTCTTCCTCCATGGCTTCCAACCAAGAATCTAAATCAGATATTTTAATTGCTTCCTTTACAGTCCTAGGCTCATCAGTGCTATAAATCAAGGCATAGGCACAAGTAGAATCAATTAATGAGAACCCATACCTATCTGGTTGTTTCCTTTCTTGGGTTGACCTCCTCACTGGCTCAGGCTGAGGTTCATCTTCTTCAGAGCTTTCAGAACTACTTGAGCTCTCCTCAGTTTTAGGTATGTTTTGAATCTTCAATTCCTCTTTCTCTAGTGTAGGAGGAATTGCTGCTACATCCTTACTATTTTTTGACTTTATCTCTGACTGTAGATCCAAGGTGGAAGGTTTTCAGCTCACGAAAGATTACACTTCTGTTGTATACAACCTTCTCTGTAACAGGATTCCAAAGCTTGTATCCTTTGATGTTAGCACTATAGCCAATAAATATACACTTAACAACCTTGTTGTCCAACTTAGATCTTTTTACATCTGACACATGTGCATATGCTTCATAGCCAAAGACTCTAATATGTCTAAGAGAGGGCTTCTTACCAGACCACGCTTCCATAGGTGTCTTGTCAACAAGAGCAGAGTTTGGAGACCGATTAACCAAGTAACATGCAGTAGTAGTAGCTTCAGCCCAGAACTTTTCCTCCAAACCAACACTACTAAGCATACTTCGTGCTCTCTCCATCACTGTCCTATTGAACCTTTTTGCAACTCCATTCTACTGTGGAGTGTAAGGTGTAGTCTTGTGTCTTTTGATTCCATGGTCTTTATAGTATCTTTCAAATTCATCAGAACAAAATTCACCGCCATTATCAGTCCTTAAGCATTTTATTGTTTTACTAGTCTGATTTTCAACAATATTTTTAAACTCCTTAAATTGACTGAACACTTTTGATTTACGTTTCAAAAAATATATAAATGCTCTTCTTGAATAATCATCAATGAATGACACATAGTATCTTGATTTAGACAAAGAAGGAACATCTACTAGACCAAACACATCCGAATGAATATAGTCTAACAAACTAGAAGTTTTATGAGGACTGTCATAAAATGAAACACGATGCTGCTTTCCATATATACAGTGTTCACAGAATTCAAATTCCAGATTACAATCTTCAAGCCCCTCAATCAGGTTTTTGTTCTTCAAGGTTTTTAAACCTTTTTCTCCTATGTGGCCTAACCTATGATGCCAAAGCATAGTATTTTCTGCAGGAAGTTTTACTTCCATAGAGTTTACATAATTAGGGACAATTCCCTCTTTACCTCCATGAGCAGCTTTAAGTGACTTCAAAGAGACACTGTTACAATGAATAGCTTGTGCATCCAGCTTGTACAGGGTACCAATTCAAGCACCTCTAGCTAGCACCATTGAACCTCTAGTCATCTTGCATCCAATTCCCGAGAACAAGACTTGTACTCTGATATCATTTAGCTTACTGACAGAAAGTAAATTTTGAGCCAGACCTGGTATGTGCATAACATCATTGATCCCCTTTATTCTGCCATCAGGGAATTGGATTCTGACTCTTCCACGGCCAAAAATTTCCAAGGTTGAATCACTCGCCAAGTACACCTTTCCACCATCGTATTCTTCATTCTTTGTAAACCATTCTCTCTGAGATGTCATGTGGAATGATGCTCTAGAATTGATCAACCAGACATCATTTGATGCTTGAGTAGCCAAGGCTGTAATGAAGGCGTCACCATCACTATGAGAAGAACCATTATCGGAAGATCCTTTCTTCTTCTTTTTCTCCTCTTTACAATCCTTTCGGACATGACTAGGTTGCCCACAATTCCAGCACTTCACCTTGGACTTCTTGCCAGGAGACTTTGATCTCCCCTTTGATTTTGATTTGGACTTCTTGTCCTTCTTCTTGCCTTTCTCCTTTAACCTTCCCCTGATAGCAATAGCCTCCTTCTCCATCTCAGAATATTTTCTTCTCATTTCTTCTGACAACAAAGAACCAACAATATCTTCCATTTTGAAACTAGATGTTTTACTCCCAATAGCCATCACTAGATGATCCCATGAGTCTGGAAAAGAACATAACAAAAGCATAAAACGATCTTCTTCTTCAATCTTTACACCAATAGATGTTAATTGTGCATGCAACATGTTGAATGCATTCGAATGATCAGCTACATACACTCCTTCTTGCATTCTCAAAGAGTAAAGCTTCTTTCTCAGGAATAGCTTATTCACCAAAGATTTCCCTTGATAAATAGACGCTAGTCTCTTCCACAAGAGAGAAGCAGACTTCTCTTCATGCACATTGAGAAGAACTGAGTCTACCAAACAAAGCCTTATCAGCCCCTTCACTTTCCTATCTGCAAGGTCCCATTCTTCTTGCTTCATGCCTGTAGATTTAGTTCCAAACACAACAAGCCAAAGGTCTCGATCTACTAAGAGATCCTCCATCTTGAGTTTCCACAATTCAAAGTTACTACCATTGAATTTCTCTATTTCAATCTTCCTAGATGAACTAGACATCTTAATCTGTAAATAGAAATAACAATCTCTACAAAACTCCCACTAAACAGTATTGACACAAAAAACCCAATGTACCCCCAA
The DNA here is from genome assembly GCA_007258455.2 of Sequoia sempervirens. Lineage (NCBI taxonomy): Eukaryota > Viridiplantae > Streptophyta > Pinopsida > Cupressales > Cupressaceae > Sequoia > Sequoia sempervirens. Next base: position 590,651,499 of record VDFB02000015.1, on the reverse strand, counting down.
GGATAACACAACTGGCCAGGCTCTGATACCACTTGTAAGGAAAACTAGATGCGGAAAACAATTTTACTAACATCAATACCTCAAGAAAGAGTGCAGAAGTACTTTAAAATTTTTCAATTACAGTCAGATTGAGATGTACTATGAGATAGATTATAGAAATAGAGTATTTAGACAAACACACATGAACACCAGATATACGTGGGAAAACCATTACGATAGAAAAACCCACCACACCAAGAGAAATCACTTTGTATTACAGTAATCAAAGTTACATACAATTCTAGACTTATCTTTCTGGTGTCATTAAATGGCAGCATTCATCATGTACATTCTTCGAATAGAAAACTTCCAGGTTACAACCTTTACAGATTTTTAATCCTTCACTGATACAGTTTGAATTCTTCACACTTCACTATTGATTGAACTACAATCCAATGTCAAAACATCTGTAAATTCTGACTATAACCATGGTGTTCTTTGACTGTCGAGCTCCCTCATAGAACCGTTGCAATGAACAGACTCCCAACAGTTCCAATTCAGCTCTTCTGATTCGTCCATGTGATGCCACATCAGAAGTCATACTCAGTCAATAGAATTCGTATTGCATTGGCATCTTGGTGCACTAACGGTGTCTCCCCGATGCCACATTGAACTCATATCATAGTCGCCAAGAGTTATCGTAGTCACCAGGATGTTCTATCGAGTTACAAGAGTTTCACCAAGTCACCAAGCAATCATCCTAACTTATCGCTTTCGCCAGAAGGTCATAGCGAATCACTAAGGTTACACCAAAGTTTCCATATCTATCGAGCACCAAATGAAATTCGGCAAGACTCACATCTATTGCTGAGAGTTCATACCGATCTTCATATGCTACTCTGAAGTGTTCACCTGTCACCAAAACATTTGTCCATCGCCGAGAGAACTTACCGATTGCTTTAAGTTATATCAAAGGCTTCCAACACAATGAGTTGTCGATGAGACATTTAAGTCTTGATAAGACTTCTCACTGAGCCTGCCGAGTCACTCCGATGATCTACCTTAGACTCTTTGTCGGTAAGACATTTGTATATTGCCCAGACTTCATAATGAAGCCTTAGTGCTACACCGATAACTCCCAAGTGTTTCCTTGTCGGCATAGCTTTCTTCTATCGCAAAGACCTTTCTCTGAGAGCTTAGAGTTATCCCGAAGACATCAATACATACACTGTCAGCAAGAGAATAACACTTCACTAAGACATCTTAGCGAGAACCATAAGCTTCACCAAAGATCACAGTTGCTAAGAGTTATGCTTCATCTAAGATATCTCCCAAGCACTATAAGGTCACGATGAAACACCTTGTCATAGTGATAGCTACACAGTAAACCTTTCGGCAAGACTTCTTCAGGGTCACAACGACCTATTCAGAATTTGATAAAACAACTACTAGACGGCCAGACAATCATAATGTCACACCGACATTTCTCTAAAGGAGGTTTCAGCCTGTAATGTTTAAGGCACATATTTCCAACTAATTCTATATATAAATTAAAAATTGATCAATCCATATTTAATTGTACTGGAAAGATGGACCATTACATACATGGTCTCAAGCTATACATGGTAAACAAAGTTAAATTTATGCCAAAATGTAGCTATCTCAAGCACCCCAAACAGGTCATCACTATGATTCACTACAATGTTCATATATTCCAATGCACCTTGAGGTGAACAAGAAAGACCAAACCAAGAAAACCTAGATACAATCTAACATTAACAAAATGGATAAATAATAGTTCTATACTTAAAAGATAGGAGCTAATGTTCTTAAGCAAGTTTGGATTTTAAAGATGAAATCAAATTATAAGGTCAAGTGATTTTTTATTAGGAGATTGGATTCAAAATGGATGATAGTCCAGATTAAGGATAAGGTCCCTAGATGTTGAAAGCTTTGGGTGTGACGAAAGGAAAATATGATGTATGGACTAGATTGAGGCCAAGTAACCAAATTTTGATGTTCAAGTGATGTTTTATTATTATTAAGGATGGATAATGGATGTATGGTTGAGATGGATCTAGATGGATAATTTTTAAATGATTCTAGGATGATTATGGTTAAATGGGTTATTACTTGATAAAAATTGACCTTAACTTGATGATTAGGATGAGGGATGCTTACCTGATGAAAATAATAAAATTAGGATGTGATGATTAGGATACATGAAAATCCAGATGATCATTTAAAATTATTGAATGTCGTGCATTAGTAATGTATAAAAAATAAAGAAAACTAGAGACGACATTTATGTCTAGATTCTTCACCACTCAAACACCAAATCAACTAGATAATTATATAAGTTTGTGGAGTTGAATGTTCAAATGAAATGAAAGATTTGAATGTGAACTTAAGAATTCCGTAGAACATAAATAAATTTAAATGCAAAATTGGAACATAGACTAGGTATTGTACAAATTGTTGCACGTATATATATATTTAATCTAGCTCATGTATATAAGTGGAGTTGAACAAATATTTAAATTCAAAGATTTGAAAGTGAAAGTTTAACAATTCCATGTCACATAAAAATTTAAAATCAAGGAATCTAGAGAGATGATATAAAGGAATTTCTAGAGATTCTCAAGAGTGAACTTAAAAAGAATGAACCATGTCCAACATGTAAAAATGCAATTGGAAATATAGATGATTTAAAGGAATTTAGGCAAAATGTAAATGAAAACATTTTTAAAGTCACTAGGTTTTGTATCAAGCATATATATGATCTAACATACATGTCACATTCTAAAAAAAAATACCCATTCTAAATCAGGTCACATGTCCAATTAATACAAATATATATTATCTAGATTTGGAGTCATAAATGTGTACATATATCCAAAAAACAACTTAAAGTTCTTGGTACATAAAATTTGGATCCTCTCTATCTTTAATTATCTCTAAAATCTTCTCATGATCTTCAATAGGAAAACTCCACTTTTGTTTGGCACGTCCTCTTTTAGGTAAAGTTTCTAAATTTATTTTTGTTGCCAAAACTAAGTGACTGTAATGTAGAACCTTTTGTCCTGGCCTATAATCAACAAATATAATACCATTTTTATCTATCTTTATTTGTTGATAATATGTTCCTTCAATAACGACTGATCCAATGGGATACTCTTGTCCATCACCATCTATCATTGATTCGACCAATTTGCTTTTTGGTTGCGTACATCTTAGTAGATAGTAATCTACATCTTCCACATTTTCAGGATCTGCAACTACAACGAAAATATCTCTTGTACACACACCACATATTTACATATTTAAGTAAATTATACATTTAAAAGTTGTAAATTTTTTTATTTTATATTTGAAACTTACTTAAACATATAATATATATATATAAATTTAAATCTTGATTTTAACTAAATTAATCAATTTCCATACCTATAACAACTAAATCAGATACATTTTCGTAATCAGTTGAATATAGTGGATTGTAGACATCGACATTGTCATCTTCAACAAAAGGAGGCATTGATATTAATTGTTTCATTTCCCATTGTGAAACATACCCATCTCTAATATTCTCACATTGATCAATATTTGCATTGTCCTCAATGCAATCAATAAAAAAACATGATTTTTCTCTCACATTCATTGCATAAGGCCTACTACTCTACGTTGTCATGATTTGATGCAGATTTCTAATACCATGAATTGCTTGACAATTATAAGGATTTGATCAATCAATATCTGTTTAAATTCAAACTTGAAAATTCAATTTGAAATCATGTATGTACTTGAACTTTGAAATTCAAATTTTTAACAAATTTTGACTAGACATACATACCTGTAACTTCCCAAAAATACCGTGTGTTGTATGTTGAGTCGTGAGCAGAAAAATGACTTTTGCACCATTCAACAATTTCGTTTGCATTCCGTATGGCATTACCTACAAGTTACACACAAGTTGGCACAATTTGTCACCTATTACTTTCAAGGAACTTAAAAGAATTTAATTTAGTTAAATTAAATATATATATCTAATCTTTTAAAAAATATCAAGCTAAATTGGACATATATATATGGTGAAAACTTTACATACCAACAAGTTCATGTTGACGAAGTGCACGCTTCACACATGCTCCGCTCCATCGTGCTCTCCTTTTCCATGTCCACTCTCATAAAAATTCCACAAAAATTTGGTGTTGCGTCTAGCATGTTGACTGCTTAACCAAACAAAGGCTTTTGCAGACTTAAATTGTCCTGTGAAGTTACAAATAATTAAACACTTGAAAACCAAATTATCTTCAAAAAAGTAATTATATATATAGATTTAAACAATCAAACAATTTAAGTCTCAAAGTTAAAGGTACAAATATAAATTAAATAAAAATAATTTAAAAACCAATGTACTTACCAGCACATCCATCAAACCATATCCAGTGTTGTTCTTGATTTATGCCACGTCGTCTTAGGTCTTCAAAAAACATTTTGAAACAATGAGCTACATAGCTTCTATCATGATTCATATCATCACTGATATAAAAGTGAACCTCTTTGATGATAATTCTATCATCTTTGCTACTTTGTATTCCATCGACCGCTAACTCTGCATGCCTGTAGCAAACTTGCATGAAGATTGCAACTTGCTCTGAATGATAATATTGACTTTGGATCTCAGTTTGAGGACTAAATGTATAGTTCTCAGAGAAATCTACAATAGAGAGAATACAACCTGGTGGAAAACAATTCTTTGAATAACGAAATTGCTTAGCTTGCCATCTTGCACCATGACAATGTTGGATATGTGGATATATGATATTGCAAAATTTACTCATGAATTCATTGTAAGGCAATCCACTCTCTTTGAGAACAATTTTTTTGGCCTCAACTCCTGACTTCGTTAAGTATGTCTCATATTCAAATCTCTTCCAAGTAACTTGCATTTCATTATTGTCAACATGTAAAAGATTCTTCAAATCTCCACAATCATTACATACATTTTTTATACACTGAACATTGAATTCATCTGAATTTTTTGATTTTTCACATAGAAGAGACTTCACAAATTGTGTTGTGCTTCCAGGGATGGCTAAATTTCGATCAATTGTTGCCATAACTTTTCTATATGATTGTAGGTGTAGATCACATTCAACATGATTTCGACAAGTTTCACGTACTTTATTTATACGTACAAATGATGGTTGTAGTGTTTCAAACATCCTTTGACAAATCTTCACATTTAAAAATTCTTGTTTAAATGCTTCAAAAAGTTCACTTTGTGTTGTATCTATAAAATTTTTTGGATGAGAAATTTTTGTACCATCATCACCTATTATTTGTATAGTATCCATTCTATTGGAAGAAACACGAGAGTGGGTGGTCCAATATTCAACTAGTTGTTTCTTTACATCTTCTGAAATTCTATCTTTTCGAGGAACCCTACAAATATTTACCCAATTTTTCTCAATTTTTCCATCTATTTCATCTCTCTTTCCAATATATCTTTGAACAGTTCTCCTAGAAACATTTAGTAATTCAGAAATTGCTTGAACTTGTCTTCTATGTGATAATTTCTTACTAGAAATTATAGTCATCAATGCTCTACATGCAACACTTAAATCACTAGATCGACTCTTCTTTTCAATACATTCTAATGCTTCTTGCTGGTTTTCAACAATTGTTTGTTTTAAATCTGATGACCTTTTTCTATTATCAACCCCTAACAACTCCAAAACAGGGGTCATTTATTTTCGTCTAGATAACTTTGCAATTAACTGTGCTCTTCCAATTAGAGATTTCTTTTCAAAAAATTCATCCCATATTTTTTTAGAGTGTAATTTTAATGTGCTTTTAGATAACATATCTTCAGATGAAATATTATTGAAAAGAGAATCTTCATCCATCTCCATCAAATTTTCCATACCATAGTCCAAAACATTTATATTAGTACTAGGTTCAGTTTGTTCTTGTACCTATATGTCACCTTGATCATCAATATTTTCCATGGGTTGTTGTTCAGTAGATGTTCCTTTATCCGCTTTTCTCTTTCTTTGTCTTACTCGTGTTTGATCATACTTCCTCAATCTAGCCCTTGGATTTTCCATCACAAATTACACTAAAATTTGAATGATTGCCTACATACAAATTTGTACACACATAAGCTTTCCATGAAACATGTACATGTAATATAGCATAAATATTTTAAAAAGCTTGTAACTAGATGCAAAACATAAACATAAAATATTTAAACAAAAGTTTTTAATAAACATAAACATGCAAAACATAAAATATTTTTAATTGAATATTAAATATATTTCTACAAATATTTCTTTGATGTTAATATTTTAATTAAAAAAATAGGGAAAACAAACTTGAAATGCATTTTTCGTAAAAACATAATCAATTAAATAAGTTGAAGATCAATACATACCTTAAAAATATCTCAACTCTTCTCCAAATGCCTTTTTTTTTTGTTGAAATAAGTCTTGTAAATTTCAGAAATTATAAACCTTCTAAAATGTCAAAATAAACCTTCTTTAATCAAAAACAGTTGAGAAATTTTTGAAATATTTGTTATTTTTGAATTTTTTTAATTTGATAAATTAGAAAGAAATTTTATATTTTTTTACTTATCGGCCGATGTTTTCGACCGATTAGTTTTCAGCCGATCCATTACTGGTGAGAGGGTTTTGGCCAAAAATGTCTAGTTGGCATCCTACATGGCAGCCAACTCATCATTTCTCAGAATTTTCTGAAAACATTCATCTTTGGCAGAGTATTTCTCTAGTCAGATTGATCTTTTTGCAAAAATAAAAATACCCTTTTGTAGAGCTTGAAGTGTAGAATCCTTTTATTTTTAAAATAATGCAAGTAGGTTTTAAAAATTAAAAAAGAGGCTGATTAGATATTAAAAAAAAGATAGTAAAACTTATTAAAATGTTTTAAATCTTATATGGGGCACAAGAGGAGAGAGTCTACTTCAAAAGGGTATGTTTTGTTTTTTGAAAATGATTAAAAAAATTGAAATTAGTTTACGGTCCGTGAAAACTGTCAAATTCTGACATGTTTGACTTTAAAACGTTATTACGAGAAAAATATACATCAAAATGTGATTTTTTTTTTCCATGCACAAGATATTGAAATTACCTATTTGGAAAAAAAAATAGGGAGAAATGAAGTTTTTTTCATTTTGTTTCTTTACGGCCCGTGAAGTCACTCTTTTATGAAATTTTCAGCATTCCAAAATTTGTCCTTAAATTGATAAAAACATAATAAAAACAATTTTTTTAAATTTTAAAAATTACAGGAATAAACTACACCAAAAGTTCTACATTTCATTAGTTTACACCATTTCAAAATTCAAAACATAAAGACCACTTCTATGTGGTCGAAGTTCAAATTTTTTTTTGTTGTTCGCCGATTCCTTTATAAAGTGTGACACAAGTTTGGGTTTCACAATCATTTCTTTTTCATTATTACCTTTTAGATCCAGCTTGCCTTGTGATATATTTTACGGATCTATGACAATTTCTTTAAGAGTGCTTAATGATTACAATTTTAAATCCAACTTAATTCAATAGAATTATCACATGAACATAAATAAAAATAATGGAAATGACAAAGTGATGAAAATAGAATGAGAGAAAGAGAGAGAGATGCAAACAAAGTTGATAACGAAGTTCGTCGTAAGAACAACTATGTCTTCGGGCCCCTCTCCAATGAGTGGACCGATTCAATTACTTCTCTAGAAAATTAGTACAATATGTCGGCATAATCTCCCCTTGGTTTAAAAAGAAATATGACAAGCCCTCCTTCAAAGTGCACAAGAGCAACCTCCTGAATAGCATGTAAATCAAGCAAAATTTCTCCAAGGAATTTTCTTCTCCCATCACTTAGCTTCCATCCTACCCTTCCACCCCTTTTTATACACCAACATTACCCCAATTGGTTACTAACCAATTGATTTTACAGTATTACCCATGTTGGTGTTTACCATTGCACCTAATACATCTCTAAGGAATAGCCAATTCCTATATTCAAGACTCTTGAAATAAATGGCCAACTAACAAGACCTAGTCAAAGACTGAGATCTTCTATGCTTTAGGATTTTTAAGACCAAGGAGGATATTCCTAGTGTGCTCATTTAAGATTTAGCTATGTTGAACACATCATTACACAGATCAAATTTGAATGAAGGATAATTGTGCACCAATTACTGAGAAATTGGCTTATTTCTAAGCAATATGCTACCCATTCATCAGAATGAGGAAATCCTTAATGGGAATTGACATACATGAACGTTGGAATCAATGAATTTTAAAAATGAATTTAGACAAATGGCTATAGGTTGGTCATTGAATGATTGTTTGATTGACCCCTTAGGTAAATCATTAAGGAACATATCAGTGTCGTATTTATTGGGAAAAATGGAGTCACATATGCAAGAATCAGTAAAACAAAAATGACCCAATAATAAAATAGACTACTCTCACAATAGTTTCCATCATGGAGGTTGACTTTTCTGATATATCACTACTTATCAAATCCTTTACAAATGAACGTAAATTCATGGCCCTATCTAAGTATTTAATTGATTACTTGAATCAAAACAAAGAGCAGAGACATGCATTTGAACAAACATTGAAAGTAGAACTGAAACACCATTAACATCTCAATTCAAAATTCACCCAAACTTGCAGAAGAAGAGAAATATATCAGAATTATATATACATTTAACTATACTTGAATCATGTCTGAGAAAAAATTTGAGGTACTTGTATAAGTTCATTCATAATTCTCAAAGATGACCAACTATTCTATTCCTATTTGTTTGTACATGTTCAACCAAAACCCTGACTAGAGTCTATTTTCTTCTATTTTTTCATCCTTTCAATGAGCCTTGGTTTCCCTTTTATAATGCAAGGGAAGCAACAAGCTTCAGGCTCAGATGTAGTTTTAATACAAAATTCTCATTTCATGTAAATTTCAATTGCATTTTCTTGTGTTTGAAAACCCCACATGTTGAATTTTCATGAAACAATGCAACTGGGGAAAACCAAAATGCAATCACCACCCAAGAGGAGAAATGAAAATTGCTACCAAAATTCTCCTTGTCGCCATCTACACCATCACAAACTAGGAACCCAAAATGCCATGTACGCAAGATGATTGGACCGCCACTGCAACTTGTATCAACACAAAAACTTAAGACCACACACATAGCCAATTCAATTTCCTGTTACCCCACAAGCACTAGTAGCATGTCCATGATATACACGACCACTTCTTGTCATCACCAGAGGAAGAGAGGACACCTTGGCCTCTTCCTCTTTCTTCTCATTACTGAGCATAGTTCAGGGTTTCCCGCTAGGAGCCAACGACACCACTAATATCACCTCCTCGTCAAAGGGAAAATTATCATTCAACAGAGCTAGATACCGACTATAAGTAGGGTCAGTCCTTGTGCTGTTCTTGGAGGAACTAATTGTAAGGTTGATGGGAAAATGTTGGCACCCATATGAACCATGTCCATACCTTACTTTCTATTTTGATTGAGTAAAACACTGCACTAGACCTTTTCTTTTGTCATCTGTTCCTTTTGCAACATTTCCCTGAAATGGCAGTCTATGACTGCATCTTCTAGGCACTAGTCTGGGATTCTTAGTAGAAGTACTTTCCTTCATGGTGAAAGAAACTTTAGGTGCATCCAAACCTGACCCTAGGGCATTCAAGGGAACATACCTCCTTACTGGTTCACCCATTTTATCCTCTGTCAATTGCACACACGAAAAAATGCCTAATTGCTTGATGATAATAGTGCGGAAGGCAATTATCTCAGTTGTATTTATCAAATGAAGCAATGGAATTCACACTTAATATTTATCACACATGCATAACCATGACAACTCGTTGGAAGATGTATTGGCACCGTTTAATTCCCAGTTGCATGGAAGTCCGTAGACAACCCTTCATGATTACCAACATTTGTGTCACCACACGGATTAGGATCGACTCAATCACACTGCATGATGTTAGCCATTAATGCGAGCTAGTTGCATAGAGTAGAAATGGTTGTCACATGTTATTTCGCTAGCTTTGAATGCTAGCCATTGATCGATTGCCTCGATGGAAGATCAGACAACCAACCATCAGTTGACTACCTTTTATTTCCAGCGGTGCTTCACTGAAATGCTCTCAACCAATCATTCTTATCCATGTGGGATGACATTGTTACCGTGTGTGGGCTCCATGGTCCAAGCGAGTGAAGACAGGTGTCGAGATCTCATTGGATTTAACCATTGTTCACCTTACTTCAGTGAGCTAGTCGAGAACGGTGAAGATTGATCTGCTAGATTGATCACAACTGCTCATTGAACATGCCAGGCCACGAGAACGGTAGTGGGGAGTGGGCCCTGCACTTTGCAAGGACACACATTAGCTTTTCCCTGACCTCACTATATTTAACATGTTGTCACTTTGCTCCTGCGAGCTAGCAAGGTACAATCCAGATCTTCTCCGTGGTCCTCAAATCTTGCAAGTTGCACATCCCATAATGTTAGCATTAAATGGAAAAATTGATAGCGATGTGACAACTGGGTTTAATGGCTAAATGTTTAAGTCACTGAGTTAAATTTAAAACCTGACCTTAAGAAAAATACTTCATGCGATGGGAAAATGATTACCGATTTTCGGGTCAATGGGGCCAGTAAATTGACGTGCCAGATGGATTGAGGGACAACTTAAGGGGTCAATGACCAACCCAACAAGTCAACCAAGAATTAAAACATTTTTAGGCTTTCATGAATAAAACCCTATCTACCGATGAGGACAAGGGTTTATCAAAGAGGCTAACCAGAATCATGGAGAGACAAAATCCACCAAGATTTTTGAAGCTCTAACAACCCATACAAGTACAAATCTCCCATAATATCCCTTTTTTTACATATGAAAACAATAATCCCCCTTAAAATAATCCTCAAATCTTCAATAATTTGTTAAAGCCCTTTAATATGTTATTCTCAAGCCTTAGAGGTTTTATTTCAACCTCTTTAACAAATTGGAGGATTACAAATTTTAAATATTTGGGTGAAAATTTAAAAATAAGAGATTTCGGTTTTTGGCTTTTATCAAAACCAACCGATGCCAATATAATTTTAAATACATTAATTTATTTTAAGCCTCCTTAACTATCATGTAATGGGCTTCTAAATTTTTAAAAGGATTAAAATCCTCATTTATAGGGATTATTATATTTAGGAGAATTAAATCTTAGTTAAAGATTTATGTATACGGAGGGATTTCCCTTTTCATGAAGAGTGGGAAGGAAAGAGGATTTTAAGGCATGGATTAAGGGATCAAATCCCACTAAATCCTCCTTATTATTTATTATTTATTATTTATTTTTAAACCATACATTTTTTTTCTTCTTCTAATAATTATGGTTTAATCCTTATTTATGCCAACTCACTACTCCTACCATGTCACATGCCATGTGTCCCACCAAGTGTCAAGTTTTGGTGATGTCACGTCATCATTTTGACCAAAAATTTGACTGCCCATAATTCCTTCATACAAACTCCAATTTGTGCGAAACAAATGCCATTTGAAAGCTCTCGATGAGATCTTCGCATTGATGTCAATTTTGACCACTTTTGATGATGTTGAATTCTAACCTTTTTCTAGTCTGAGCCCCTGAGTTGATTGACATTTGACCAAGCATAAATCGTGCTCCATAGCTCCATTTGACTCTATTCGAGTTGCGTTGGAGTTAGGATTCCGAGCTCTTCCTGGCGATGTCAATTCTAGAGACAAATGAGAAACTTCAAATTTTGACGAAGATGCTCTAGATCAGTCCTCCCCACTGGAGAGCTTTTGGACCTCCAAAAAATTGATTACTTGGAAAGCAAGTGACAGTAAAGTTCCCTCACTTTACCAATCTCCATCAATTTTTCCTTGCTTGGATTCATCCCCTTCAGTCCCACTCTCAGGTATTCAACAACTCCTCTTTGTGAAGTTCTATTTTTTTTGTCTAAGACGACATCCTATGGAAACTCTGACATGTACTCTAGTGAAAGATCATCATTTGATGGAACCTAAATGTCTGTGTCTTCATCCAGTATCATCAGAGGTTTGTACAACTTCATATTCTCAACATTGAAAACTGAATAGATGTGCATGCATGGAGGAATAGTAAGGCGAAAGGCATTGGTTCTGATCTTTCCCAAGATCTCAAAGGGACCATACTGAATCGGCTTGAGCTTCCTTCCTTCGCCTTGCATTCTTTCCTTGTTGATATGTAACCAAAATCTGTCTCCAACCTGAAAATGGTGATCACTGCAATGCTTATCATGTTGAGCCTTGTATTTGGCTCAACTCTTCTCCAACCGTGCTTCCATTGTCCAATGAATTTCTTGGACTTTTCAGATGAAATTTAAAGCCTTCTTTGCATCATGGCATCCATCTTCAACATCATCTTTTCCAAAATCAAAATCCATCGGTGTTTTGGGCACATAACTGAAGCAAGTCTCAAAAGGAGACCTCTTTGTAGAAGAGTGTGATGCATGGTTGTAAGCATGCTGCACATAATGAAGACTCTCATCCCATAGTTTGGGATGTTTGCTGTAGTACGCTCCGAGCAAATGCACAAATGTCCTGTTTACTACCTCTATCTGTCCGTCAGTCTGCGGATGGAAGGCTACACTCTTCTTCAGTCTAGTGTCCATGAGTCCCCACAAAGCTGAGCAAAATTCCCCTAGGAATCAAGAATCTTGATCCCATACAATATAAGTAGGTAACCCAAAATGAACCCATACAAATTGGAAGTACATCTGACTTGTTCGTTTAGTAGTGACTTGTTTCTTACAAGGCATTAGAATACACATTTTGCTGAATTGATCAACTACTACATATAGATAATCATGTCCCTTCCTAGACATAGGTAAGCCCCTAACAAAATCCATTGACACACTTTCCCATGGATGGGATGGTACAGGTAGAGGCGTGTACGAGGCTAGTAATAATACTTTTGCAATTGAGTGATTGTTTTGCTTACCCCAAAATGTCCTGCAATCAATGAGGTGTGTGCTTCTCTGATTACCTACGCTTGTTCATTTTTTGGAATGCATAACTTTCCCAAGTGATACAATAGTTTATCCTGCACATAGTAATATTTCTCTTCTAAATGCTTTCCTGCAATTAGAGCTAAATAGATTTCCTTAAAGTCTTCATCGTTAGCATACTATTCTTGAAAACTTTCATATACCATGGAACTAACTTTAAGGATAATCAAAGCATTCATAATAGGAGGCCTAGACAAAATATCTACTACATTGTTATGGGAACCTTTCTTGTACTTAATTACCATATGAAACTATTCAAGAAAACCCATCCACCTAAAGTGCCTACTTTGTTGCAGTTTAGACTATGAGTGCAAGTACTGAAGTGGTTGGTGATCAGTGTGGATTACGGTTTCTTTCCCCATTAAGTAGTGTTTCCATTTTTTAACACTCTGAATTAATGCATAAAGTTCCTTATCATAAGTAGGATAGTTAATAACTGCACCTGAAAAGGTTTCAGAGTGATAGCAGATTGGTTTACCTCCTTGCATTAACACTGCTCCCATGGAAAATCCACTTGCATCTGTCTCGATCTCAAATGGTTGGTGTAAATATGGTAAAGCCAAAACTGGTGTTGTGCTCAACTTTTCCTTGAAAGTGTTGAAGGCCTTCTGCTATGGACCTCCCCACTAAAAATTTGTCTTTGTACTGGTCAATGTGTGCAATGGTGATGCAATGTAGGAGAAGTTTGCAATGAACTTCCTCCAGTACGGGACTGCACCTAAGAAACTTTTGACTTTTTTGACTATACTTGGCTTAGGCCATTTTAAAATATCTTTGACCTTTTGCAAGGTCTACTTTCAATTGACTACCACCTACGACATAGCCTAAGTACACGAAGGATGTCTTAGAGAATTTGCATTTAGACATCTTTACAAAGAGTTTTTCTTTTCTCAATACATCAAAAAATTTATTTACATAACATACGTGATCTTCCCAAGTTTGACTGAATACAATAATATCATCTAAATAGACTATGACAAAATCCTCAATAAAAGGATGAAAGACATCATTCATGACTCTCATAAATGTAGCTGGTGCATTGCAAAGCCCAAAGGGCATGACCAACCACTCTAACAGTCCTTGTATTGTCTTAAATGCATTTTTCCAAATGTCATCTTCTACAAATCTGATTTGATGATATCCGCTACGCAAGTCTAACTTAGTGAAATAAACTGCATGTTTTAACTGATCAAGTAAATCATCAATTCGGGGAAGAGGATACCTATTCTTTACCGTTATCTTGTTCAAGGCTTGATAGTCGATGCACATTCTCCAAGATCCATCTTTATTTGGAACCAACACAATTGAAGAACCATAAGGAGATGTACTAGGACAAATGACTCCTTTTTCCACCAACTCTTGAACTTGCTTTTTTATTTCCTCATTCTACCAAACTGATAAATGGTACATGTCGATGTTTGGAAGAGGCACATCCTATTGTAACCTGATTTCATGTTGTATCTCTCTCTAACCCCTTTGGCTCCTGAAATAATTCATCATAAGCAAAAAATATTTTGACCATCTCATTTTTACGCTTTGGATCACACCATTTAAATGCTTCAGCCTTTTCATGCTCTTTGGGTTTTACAAGAATTAATACAAAGTTCTTACTAGAATTGACCAACCTTTTTCATTTGACCAGCATTAACTAGTGCAAGATTAGTCTTAACTTTGTGTGCACGTACAATGTATTCTATCCCATCCTTAAAGAGATGATACTTATTCCCCCCCTATAAAATATTTCTTTTCTATCATACAGATAAGGACTCCCTAACACAAGCCCACAAATATCCAAAGGAACAACATCTACCTCTACATCATCAACAAAGTTTGCAGTGATAGCAAATTTTAATTTACATTGTTTTGTTACCTGTAGTTGAGCATCATTGCAAACCCATCCAAGCGGATATGGCTTTGGATGAGGTGTTGTAGCAAGGTTAAGTTTATTTTCCACCTCTTCAGATATTAAGTTGACTTGAGAACCTGTATCAAAGTGTGTCAATCTTAGTGTGCTTAGTTACAAATCGAATATGGAATAATTCATTTCGTTGTTTATCAGCTTTAGGAGTAGATACTTTACTTTTACTTGATTAGAAACATTTGCATCAAAAGAGAGAATTATACCTTTCCCTTTACCTTGGACCCCAACAAAAACAATATGAGTTTCATCTCCAGAGTCGGATCCAAGATCTTGTTGAATCACTGCAGTAGTCCTTTGCTTGCCTTTATTGCCTCCATATCTTTTCATCCTCAATTCAAGATGCAACTTCCAACACTTTGAATCATTATGTCCCTCTTTCTTGGAATGGGAGCATGTGGGCTTATCACCCTTCTTCTTAGTTGTAGCTATCTTCTTCCCTTTCCCTTTATCTTTATCTTTTTCTTTACCCTTAGAATTACCCTCAGACTTAGATGTTTTCTTTGAGAAATTATCATTGAAAGTGTTCTTACCCCTTGACTCTAAATGAGTAGCTTGGATTGACACTTCATCTAGATTATTAGGACTCAACATTAGAATAGTATGCCTTAGGTAAGAATGCAAACCACCTATGTACTTGAGTAATGTATCCTAAGTATAGAATGGAACATTTAAAGCAATAGCATGTTTTCTAAACTCATGGGGATATAACCTAAAGGATAAAACTTTTTTTTAAGGGAAACAAAAAATTCCATCCATGTCATATTGACCTTACCATGGTGAGCAATTTCCTCCCGAGTCCTACTCTCCCACCAGGTGAGAGTTGTACCTCCCAACCAGAGAGTGGCTAACTGGATCATATAAGCATCTTCTGTTAGGCCTTGAATCCTACAATACACTTCTACCTACTGGATCCAATCATCTAAATTTTTGACATTTAACTCACCACAGTACTTAGGCAATTCAAATTTTACATCCAGTTTAATAATAGGCTTAGACTTGCTTTTGAAAGGATTAACAGTAGTAGAAGAGGAAGAAGAAGAAGGGGAAGATGGAGGAGATGGAGCTTTTGGAGCTTTTTCTTCTTTGTCCTTTCGATCTTCTTTTCTCTCTTTGATGAACCTCCCTTTTTGTGCTTCTTCTTTTCCGCATAAATCTCTTCCACCACAGCCTTCATGTCAAGAAAGGATCACTGAAAAGTCTTATCATCAAGCTCTTGCTCAGTGCTTTTCCCAGCTTTAGTTTCATCCATTGTTGGCAAAGTCCTTTGTTTTCTAATCTCAGGATTGTATTCTTCAAGTTCACCTTCACCTTGTTGTTTCTTGGAATGTGTTAGCATCCAATTCTACAATACTAGTCACACAAAGATCTGATACCAAAATTGATCTATTTTATGGATCTATGACAATTGCTTTAATAATGCTTAACGATTACACTTTTAAATCCAACTTGATTCAATAGAATTATCACACGAACATAAATAAAAATAATGGAAATAACAAAGTGATAAAAATAGAATTAGAGAAAGAGAGAGAGATGCAAACAAAGTTGATAACGAAGTTCATCATAAAAATGACTACGTCTCTGGGCCCCTAATGAGTGGACCAATCTGACTACTTCTCCAGAAAATTAGTACATGTCAACATAATCTCCCCTTGGTTTACAAAGAAATTTGACAAGCCCTCCTTCAAAGTGCGCAAGAACAACCTCCTGAATAGCATGGAAATTGAGAAAAAATTCTCCAAGGAATTTTCTTCTCCCATCACTTAGCTTCCATCCTACCCTTCTACCCCTTTTTATACACCAACATTACCCCAATTGATTACTAACAAATTGATTTTACAATATTACCCATACAAGTAAAAATCTCCCATAATATCCCCTTTTTTACATATGAAAACAATAATCCCCCCTTAAAATAATCCTCAAATCTTCAATAATTCATTAAAGCCCTTTAACTTGTTATTCTCGAGCCTTAGAGGTTTTATTTCAACCTCTTTAACAAATTGGAGGATTACAAATTTTAAATATTTGGGTGAAAATTTAAAAATAAGAGATTTTGGTTTTCGGATTTTATCAAAACCAACCGATGCCAATATAATTTTAAAGCCATTAATTTATTTTAAGCCTCCTTAACTATCATGTAACAGGCTTCTAAAATGTTAAAAGGATTAAAATCCTCATTTATAGGGATTATTATATTTAGGAGAATTAAATCTTATTTAAAGATTTATGTATACGAAGGGATTTTCCTTTTCATGAAGAGTGGGAAGGAAATAGGATTTTAAGGCATGGATTAAGGGATCAAATCCCACTAAATCCTCATTATTATTATTTTTTATTTTTTATTTTTAAACCATACATTTTTTTCTTCTTCTAATAATTATGGTTTAATCCTTATTTATGCCAACTCACTACTCCTGCCACGTCACATGCCATGTGTCCCACCAAGTGTCAAGTTTTGGTGATGCCACATCATCATTTTGACCAAAATCTTGACTTCCTATAATTCCTTCATATAGACTTCGTAGCTCCGTTTGACTCTATCCAAGTTGTGTTGGAGTTAGGATTCTGAGCTCTTCTTGGTGATGCCAATTTTGGAGACAAATGAGAACCTCAAAATTTTGATGAAGATCCTCTAGATCACCTTGAGATACATCCTGCACTAGAGAATTGAAGGTGACCCAAAGCAGTATATCCCTCTAGCCGCTATAAAAATTGGCTTTGGTGAAAACCTGGGTCTAATTGGTGATTAATTGGTCGACAGTGCCATTCATAATGGGGAGGTATCCACATACGTGTGAGGTATAATTAGTCCCCTAGTAGGAGTAGTTAAAGGTTTAAGTAGCTTGTTAGATGTTAGCCAGGCGTTGAGTCCCCTGAGCAGTGACTAAAAGATTTATAGTAGTTTTTCCCACCTTATTGATTGAGATATTCTACTTGGTGACATGGTTCAATGCAAGGGATGTGCACCGTACCTTGAAGATACTTTACTCACCATATGAACTCCCTTGAGTTGAGATAGAAATCCTTGACTTAGCATAAACTACTTGTAGATTTCTAGGGAAAGGGTGATTTGGGTTATCCTTCCATTCCAAGAGGCCCCTATTTGTCAACTCTCGAAAGACTTAAGTGTATACATCCCTTTGGGAATCCCTACCCTTACTTCAAAGGAGCTTCCATGTTATGGGCTTGAAAGTGTCTCCATTGGCCAATTTGACCTTAGGGATAAAATGCTTGATATGTTTTTGATGTTATTACTAGTTTAAACTTGGGCTAATTTTGGCCTCTTATCATTGAAACATAACGGTCAATTCATACACTTTCATTGATGTGCTTTATCACTTGTCAAATCTTAGACATAACTCTCAAAACATCAGATCAACCAAAAATCTCAAAATTGCAAACTTATCTAACAAACTGCTACTAACAAAACTAGAAAAATTGGAAACAAAGTTGCTATTGACATTCATGCCACTTTTGTTCTAGATTATTTATGCTACTATACTAAATTTTTATCACTATTATCCTAATTTTTAACAGCTACTATCCTAAACATTTCCGCTTCTGTCAAAATTGTCACTATTGTGCTCATTATTGCACCGGTTAGAAAAAAATTGAAATAAAGACCGCTCTTGATAAACTTGTCCCTACTATCTTGGAGACTTTATAGGAGTTTTCTTAGTTTTCACCACTATTGCTAAAATTTTTGCTAGTTTCCTCTCTATTTAGTAGTCACAAATTTTACATAGATACTGCTTTTGCCAATTTTGCAATAGTCATTCTAAAAAAGCAACCGCTACTATCCTAAAAATTGTTGCTACTGTCTTGAAAAAGACCGCTAGTGTCCTATTTTTTGGTGCACATCATAAATTAGTCCAAAATTGGTTATTCCATCATCATTTGAAGCAAACATAATCATACCTGCACCAATTCATATCAACATCTTTGCATATCCATTAGCAAACCAAAATATCACCCTAGTTTTAAGACACAAATAAAAAACAACTTGGATTATCCTCTTGCTCTCAATTTATAGGATATCAAAAGCAACATTTGCTTGTAACCTCAAGGATAGTTCAAGTAGAGTATCAACATATCCTCTAAAAATATAGCAAAATATCGGTCCAAGTCTTGTACACTTTGTGTCCCAAAATTAGCATAATCTCAAAACATCTACCAAAATCACTTATACTTTAGTCTTGAGCATCAAACATACAATCCATAGTGAACCATCAACAAAAATTTGACCAAAAGGTTCTCACACAGCATCTCCATACATCACTATAGAAAAAAATTCCCAAAAAACAAAACACCATCCCATTTCATAAGTAGTGATCACAACATTCACCAAGGTTTTAAACTTGTTTATGACAACAACAAGATCTCAACACAAGAAAAGAATGGAAGCCAACAAGAGTAGTTCTAGTTCACCCAAGAAAAACACCACTAATGAGGAACCTCAATCATGGGATTACAATCCAAATGAAATTTCAACCCCTCAAAGAGAACCCACGTTTAAAGCTACAAAAAATCAACCACCTAGTAGGGAGGAAATATTTCTTGAACATCAAAACATGTTTTCTAGACAAAACCAACATCCTAGTGTCATTATAGAAGAATATGATAGTGATGATGAACCTATCGATGAAAAACTCTTAATGTACCTAAGATCCTAAGATATACAAACTTATCGATACAATTCTTGGGAAGAATGCAAACCAATAATTCCTTACACTAGCATGAAGTGATGCAAAACTACCCATAGACTTCAACGTAGAGATTCTAAAAGATCCTAATCTCATTCCATTAGGAGATAAAACAATAGTTAGATAGATACCAAAACCAATTGTGGATCCAAACATACCATCTTTGTTCTCACAAAACAATGATCAATCTAAACCACAAATTATGGATAACCCATTATTTATGCAACCATCACAAATTGAGCAAGCAATGGTAGTTCAACAATATCAAGGAAATTCAACTCAAAACATACCACAACAAAACACTATGCAAAACATAGGAATCCTTCCAATGGACCAACAAATGTAACAACCCATCACAAATACAATACATACCACAACATACATCATATATTGACCCTTCAAATAACACACAATATCAAAAAGGTCAAACACAACAAAATCCCCAACAACAAGGTGTACCCCAAAAAAACTACCAAGGTACTCCTCAAGTTCCACAAAAATAAGGTGTACTCCAAATGCAATACCAAGCTACCCTTCAACAAGTTCCACAACAACAAGGTGTACCCTAAACGCAATACCAAGGTACCCTTCAACGAGTTCTACAACAGCAAGGTGTACCCAAAATGCAATACCAAGGTACCATTCAACAAAATCCACAACAATAAGGTGTACCCTAAATGAACTACCAAGGTACCCTTCAACAAAATCCACAACAACAAGGTGTACCCCAAGAAAAATACCAAGGTACCCTTCAATAAAATACACAACAAGGTGTACCCCAAACAAACTACAAAGGTACTCCTCAAGTTTCACAACAAAAAGGTGTACCCCAAATGCAATACTAAGGTACCCTTCAACAAGTACCACAACATCAAGGTGAACCCCAAAAAACCTATCAAGGTATTCCTCAACAACAACAAGGTATATCCAAAACACACTACCAAGGTATACCCCACACATAACATCATGATATTCTACAAACCAAAACTCAAACTCCTATTCCACAATAATAAGGTGTACCTCAAACACAATACCAAGGTATCCCTCAAAATCAATATCAAGGAGTTCAACACAATCAATACCAAGGAGTACCTAAAAATAAATATTAGGGAGTACCAGAAACTCAACATACCTACAACACACAAGGACCCAATCTCCCTTACACACAACATGGTCCTCAAGGTCACATACCTACACAATATCTCGTTTATGACCAAACAAATGTCATAGGACAACAGGGATACAACACAAAAAATCCTTAAGAAAGCACACCAAATAATGATATAAACGTACAACTACAAACCATCAACTAAAGAATATCGGACATCCAAATTGGAAACCCAAAGAAGAGCTATGCTCTACAAGATATTTGTCCATATCCTTTTGATCAAAAATTATCCATGGTACCTTTCCCCAAAGGTTTTGAAATAATAAAATTTGACTAATATAGGGGAAGAGGGGATTTAAAAGAGCACTGTGTGAGTTCTCAATCACTTGCATGTATTTATAGTGCAATGATACCTACTTGATGAGGATTTTTCCATGAAGTCTCGATGGGGCCACTATCGATTGGTTCTCTCATTTACCACCTGGTATCAAGACATTCAATGAGTTGTCAAACAAAATTTTCAACCATTTCTTGTATAACATAGAGTAGGATATAACCATCCCCAATCTCTAAAAATTTAAAAAAATTCCAGGGGAATCATTTGCTTCGTATCTACAAAGATGGAGACATAAAGCCAACAAATTTAAATGGCCCATTTTTTAGAAACAACTTGTAGACATCTTTGTCTCAAACATACACGCAGACATCAACTACCAACTCACCATATTATTCCGAAGTAACTTTGAGGATACTATTGAAATGGGTTTTCTCATTGAAAGAACTCTTATCGCAAGGGAAGTAATTAAACTCTACAACCCTAAGGAATAAGCATCCAGTTCAAATGAAAAACCAAAGATATGGGAAAAGAACAAAAATTTAACCAATGACAAAATGGTTGATGTTAAAGTTGTACGAAACATATAGACTCCTAATGTTCCACAAAATCAAGTTCAAACAATGCAACAAAGCTATACTCCAAACAATGTACCAAATAACCAACTCAATTATACTCAGAACAACCAACCAAAGAACCAAAAACAAAATCAAGGACAAAATAATGAAATGAGGCTTCCAAGGCAATATGACCAACCTAGAAGAAAATTCACTCCATTGGGATAACCCCTTGAGGTGATTATGCGAAAAATGATGCAAACAAACCTCATCAAAATTAATGACAAAACAAGTTATGAAGAGATAAAATTCAAACCCCCTTTGTATAATGAGAACGTTGAATGTGAATTTCACAAGATCAAGGGGTGTACCACCAAAAATTGCATGAGGCTCAAATACATTGTGCAAGACCTAATAGAAAAATGGGAAGTCGACATAGAACATTATCTTGGAAATAAAGACTTAAAAATATAAAAGGATCAAATCCTCGACCATTCTAGGGGAAATGACAAGGGTAAAGGGAAAGATTACCATAAGGAAAACTTCACCTATGACAAACTCATAGGAAACATCTCTCATGACAATCATACCATCCATGTTGTAATCATGCTAGGCAGAGATCCTAAGTGTAAGATAACTACATGAAGAGGGAGAGTTACAATCCAAGGAGCCCCACCCCCAGTAAAATCCACTAGTAAGCCATCAAATGAATACAACATTGTGGAAAAATTAAAGAAAACTCCTTCCTTAATCTCCATCCTTTAGCTTTTGAAGTTGTCACCAACACATAGAGAAATCTTGGAGAAATGCCTTGTTGAAACATTAGTCCCTAACAACCTCAACGCAAATAAGTTTCAAACCATGGTTGGTAACATCACCTCCACCCATCACTTAGCATTTTCTAAGAAATACCTTTCATAAAGATCGTTCCATAATCAAGCTCTCTATCTAGAAGTGTGTGTCCATAAACACAAATTCAAGAGAGTACTGATAGATAACAATGCAAGATTAAACATTTGTACACTAAAATTAGTAAAATTACTATGATATTATGATTATGTAATAGATAAAAACAAAAGTATCACCATAAGGTCTTATGATGATATGGAAAGAAATTCAAAAGGAACAATCAAACTCCTCATTCAAATTGGACCAGTGATAGCAGAGACAACATGTCAAGTACTGGATCTTGAGCTACCATACAACCTTCTCTTGGGAAAACCATGGATACATGCCTTACAAGTAGTCCCTTCCACATTTCATCAGTGCTTAAAATTTCCATATAATGATAAGGAAGTTACCATATATGTTAACCCTGAACCTTTTCATTACTGTGCTAAATTGGAGTACAAAAAGATTCTTCAAATACCCAACAACAATATATCTTTCCACTCTTTTTCATATGTTGACTCCTCATCACTATCTTCATCCTCCATTGCAATCCATCAACTAAACCACAAAATATGATATCAAGATCCAAGTGCTTGACAAGGGCTATGGGGTGTACCATTTCAACCAATCCTTTTGCATTAGAATGCTTCCACCAACACCTAAGATTTATGAAGGATTGAAAGAGATCAAACATGCTGATGCAGTGTAGGGGTTAGGATCACTCAACAAATTCAATTCAATGAGCCTCAAATAGATTTCAAAACACCAACTCTTGAACTCTTCAAATTTCACTTCTCAACTAGGCCTTTCCTAGTAGGTCTACAGACCTTGTTTTGGGTTTTTCTCACAAACTTCACAAAGGACTTCACAAAAAAATTAGAGATTTAGATACCTCTTAGTGAGTTACAAAATATACCTCAAAATCATCAGATGTTGTTTTGGAACATGTGCCTCAAAATGGGCCTTCACCACTGTCCTAATTAGGCTAATGAGGCCTAATTTACAAAGGAACTATCCTTTAAAATCTTCAAAACCCTCAAGACTTGTTGAAGCAACAATTTAAATGTGTTTAAACCCTCAAAAACACAATTTTTTTAAGGAGAAACTCACCTCTACATACCAAACCACAAAGCCCTCATTTTAAGCCAATTTGAGGAGGGTTTATTGAAAGTAATGGTTCAACACTTTACCAAAACTTTCCACTTCCTTAGACTTCATAAAAACATCTGCACAAACTCAAAACACCATTACACATGCAGTTCCATTCATATTTTGTCAAAACCTTACTTTAGTTCCTCAAATTCACATGGAAAACTCATGAAAACACCTTAGGGCATCACCTTAAAACCATAAAAACATATCCCTTTCATCCTAAACCATTTACACACCTATATTACCATGAAAAAATACATTACACTGAGTTACAATTCATCACAGTAGGTGGAATGTCTAAAACCTCATTTTTACACAAATCAAAACCCTTGACAGGCTATAAACAAGCAATTCCAAAAAAATGAAGACATCTCACCAAAAAATCAATATTATAACCTCCCACTTGATTCAAATGAAAGCTAACGCATTCCCTCAACACACTCCATCACCCTTGGGTTGTGGTACTTTTGTACGGATGATAAATTCAGCCTGTAGCATTATATTTCTTGATAACACATAATTTATGCAAAGAACTAATAGATTTTTTGGTATTTCTTTATGCAACTTGCCAACCCCCATCATGAGGTGTACATGAATTTTAAATGTTTTACAACCCAAAACTAACTCCCAAAATTTACCAACCACTTTTCAAACCCCAACTAACCCTTGGCCTTTACAAATTTTGCATTTTTGCAAGTTTATTGTTGATAACTTTTTGCATTTTTGCAATATTTTCACTTTTGACCCTCCTAGACTCCTAAAACATTACAGACGGTCTACTTAGACCTTATTCAACTCCAAAACATGACCTCACATGAGAAAATCAATATCTCACCTATCTTGACAACTTTTGTCAACCTTGACAATTCTTCAATCATGATTTACAACTTTTATAACATGGACTCAAAAGACATCAAAGTTCACCAATTACAACAAGAATGGTATGATTAGACCTTATTTAGACTCAATACACCCCAAAAACCCTAGAATATTAGCCTTTAAACTCAACACTTCATGTGACCACAAAAGAGGAATCATTGAAATGATGGGTGCTCCTGCACCATTCACACCACCTAGAAGGTTTCCATGCCTTTGGAAATTGATCTCCAATTGTTCCTCCTCTAAATGCTCCATTTATTTGACTTGCAAAAGATAAATCCAAAAAATTGGCTCTATACTTACCACTCTTGAGTGCATGAACAACTTGATAAGGCTTCCCATGCCTTGTAGCACATTCCCTAACCACCTTTCCATTTGTAACTAATATAGGGCCTGTATTAATTGTCCTTTGACTTGTCTAATCAACATATTGGTCTTCATAACTCTGCCCCTACTTTTGCACTTGTCTCATTCCATCCTTTTCCTTGAATTTAGGCATCAAATCTGCTGCCCCCAAAGCATTTTAATTTTCAGACTTATAAATCTATGTTTTGTCAGTCATAGGAGCCCTTTCCTCACCAAGACCTGATTTTCCTTCCACTTTTGCACATACTATAGGGCACCACACCATTCCAATCAGAATTTGATCAACTTTTCTAATCCCATCTTACTTTATCTTCAACAACTCACCATGAACCTTCCCTACTTTAGTCTCCTTATTCTTTTCCTCATTGTTTTTCTCTTCCAACTGTGCTGCAACCTTCAATACTTCTGTCATATTGTCTACAACCTTTCTCATGGCTGCCAACTGATCATTCTTAACTTCTCCAATCTGTGCATACTCTTTTCAACCCATCATGATGACCTTTGTTACCTCTATATTCTCTCTATCTTCTTCTTGCAATGGAATCAAGGTAAATGTGTTCCCTTCATGCAAAATATGATATGTATTAGCCCATCCATCATACTTAGCACGTTTTTCAAATTTGCATGGCTGTCCAAGAAACAAATGGCAACATTGCATAGGTAAAACATCACAAAGCACCCTATCTTTGTAACCCCCAATTTGAAATTCAACTAAAGCCTTCTCATTGACTAAGAGTGATTGATCATCACTTAACGATGACACCTTATAGGGTGTTTGATGAGGGACTTTGACCAAACTCAACTTATCCACCATTTCCTTTGAAACTATGTTATCAGTGGAGCTCGAATCAATTACTAACTTGCATACCTTTCCTTTGCTCTTGTAGGTGGTCTTGAAGAGACTTCTCCTTTGCAATGGTTCTTTATCCTTGGAGGCTTTCAAAAGTTGTCTTTGCAGCATCAAAGCTTCACCAATTTTAGGTTTAGACACAAGGTTTGATGAAATAACACTTTCCTCTTCATCCTCTTGCACAAGTTGAACTCTCTTTTCACCTTTTCTCTCACTTCCACTTGTAGCAGCACCAAACTTATTAGGACATTTGAAGAATGGATGACCAAATTCAACACACTTGTAACACCTTCCTTCAAACTCATTTGGCTCTCTTCCTCTAAATTTTTTTCTTCCACCTCTCCATCCACCTCTAGACTTAGCCACTTGTTATTTTCCTTTAGTAGCATCTTCTTGACCTTCCTTGTATAGTTTTGGTGTTGAAAAATTACCCCTGCCCCTAGAAGTATTGCCTCTTCCTCTTGTCACCTTCTCTTGTCTCCTCTTGAGTATTTCTTCTTCTCTTATTTCCATGTGAAAACATTGTTCCAATATTTTTGGTGCAATCAAACTGATTTCATCTTGTATGTTTCACCTTAAACCATTTAAATACCTTGCTACTCTTTCTTCCTCATCTTCCTCATGCTTAACCTATATGACTCTTTAGTGTATGCTTGCACATCTAATTCTTTTTGCCTAATATTTTGAAGTCTTTTAATAAATTGAATATTATAATCATTAGGTAGGAACTTACCTTTGATTTTTTCCTTCATTCTTTCCCAAGAAGTGATCTTAGCTTTTCCCTTCTTCTGCCTTTCTTCATGCACAAAATTCCACCACAACAAAGCATTCCCTTTCAACTTGGTTTTTTCCTTCTTCACTTTGTGTTCTTCATTTATCTCCTCACTTTCAAAATAATTCTCCAAAGTCCCTATCCAATCCAAGAGCTCTTCACCATATAACTTACCTCCATACATAGGCAAGTCCATTTTTCCATGTCTATCACCTTTCACAGACTTCAAAAACTTCATCATCCTTACATCTTTTGGATCCATCTCTTCCTCTTCACTAGAGGTCTCTTCCTCTTTTGAATCACTCTCATCCATTTCAACCCCAGATTTATACTTCAATGTAGCCATCTCCCTTTCAAGGCTTCTATTTTTCTAGCCTTCTCATCAATCTTTCTTGCAACTATACTTCCTTTAGGAGGCATTTTGATTTCCTCCAATTACACCTCTTCCTTACAAACTTTCAATCTTCTCTCTCAACGGACCTACTCACTTTTCTCTGATACCAATTGGTGCAGTATAGGGGTTAGGATCACTCAACAAACTCAATTCAATGAGCCTCAAACAAATTTCAAAACACCAATTCTTGAACTCTTCAAATTTCACTTCTCAACTAGGCCTTTCCTAGTAGGTCTGCAGACCCTATTACAATTTTTTCTCACAAACTTCACAAAGGAATTCACACAAAAATTAGGGATTTAGATACCTCTTAGTGAGTTACAAAACATACCTCAAAATTATCATATGTTGTTTTACAACACGTGCCTCACAATGGGCCTTCACCATTGTCCTAATTAGGCTAATGAGGCCTAATTTACAAAGGAACTACCCTATAAAATCTTTAGAACCCTCAAGAATTTTTGGGGCAGAAATTTACATGTGTCCAAATTCTCAAAAACACAATTTTTTTTAGGAGAAACTCACCTCTCCATACCAAACCACAAAGCCCTCATTTTAAGCCAATTTGAGGAGGGTTTATTGAAAGTAATGGTTCCACACCTTTCCAGAAATTTCCACTGCCTTAGACCTTCATAAAAACATCTAAAAAAATCAAAACACCATTACACGTGCAGTTCCATTCATATTGTGTCAAAACCTTACTTTAGTTCCTCAAATTCACATGTAAAACTCATGAAAACACCTTAGGGCATCACCCTAAAACCATACAAACATATCCCTTGCATCCCAAACCTTTTGCACACCTATATCACCATGAAAAAATACATTCCATAGAGTTACAAGTCATGATAGTAGGTGGAATGCCTAAAACTTCATTTTTACACCAATCAAAACCCTTTACAGGCTATAAACAGGTAGTTCCAAAAAAATGAAGATATCTCACCCAAAACTCAATATTAGAACCTCCCACTTGATTCAAATGAAAGATAACACATTCCCTCAACACATTCAATTAGTCTTGGGCCATGGTACTTCTGTATGGATGAGCAATTCAGCCTGTAGCAGCAGATTTCTTGAAAACTCAGAATTTATGCAAAGAAACTAATAGATTTTTTGGTATTTCTATCAAAATGAAACTTTACAACCCCCATCACGAGGTTTACATGCATTTTAAATTTTTTCCAACCAAAAACTAACTCCAAAAATTGACCAACCACTTTTCAAACCCCAACTAACCGTTGGCTTTTACAAATTTTGCATTTTTGCAAGTTTATTGTTGACAACTTTTTGCATTTTTGCAATATTTTCACTTTTGACCCTCCTAGACTCATAAAACATTATAGATGGTCTACTTAGACCTTATTCAACTCCAAAACATTACCTCACATGAGAAAATCAATATCCCACCTATCTTGACAACTTTTGTCAACCTTGACAATTCTTCAATCATGATTTACAACTTTTATAACATGGACTCAAAAGACATCAAAGTTCACCAATTATAGAAAGAATGGTATGATTAGACCTTATTTGGAATAAATACACACAAAAAACCCTATAATATAAGCCTTTAAACTCAAAACTTCATGTTACCACAAAAGGGGAATCATTGAAATGATGGGTGCTCCTGCACCACATGTTCAAGCTATTACAATGGAAGTCAAACCCACCATTTTCACCAAGAGGGGAGACATGAAATATGAGGAAGTGTGCAAAGAAGACCTATCTTCATGGATTTACAAGGAAGAATGATGGGAGAAACCATTACCTGCCCTTCCTATTGATCAAAACAATAAAGGATATCAAATAGAAAAAAGCATGGGGTTCACTAGAAAAGGCGGCCTTGGTTTAATGAGCAAGGTAGAAGAGAACCAGTTATCATGGAAAAGTGCTTGAATAATATTGTATTAGGTTATGGTTCATTATATGTGATTACCCCAAGTATCGAAAGCACCTCTTATAAGGAAGGAGCTCCTTCTACCAATGTGGAGACATCAGATAACTACAAATGTCTACATGACTACTTGTCTATCCAAAAAATGTTTGAAAACCTCAACATAAATACCATCACTGTTGAACCTACATCTAAAAATGACCATATTGAAATGGATTCTAATGAATATGAATGAGATTCTTATGCCTCTAACGACTACAACCTGGATACCCTGTGGAACCTTGATAAATCCAATATCCCTACACTAGCTAAAACCTACATAAGATTTGCTAATACCAATGATAAAATACTCTTTCTATGTCCACAATTAATAGATTAGGACCAAAACATCATACATCTATTTTGGATTCATTCTAGAATGACAAGGCTATTACAAAGTTCATGGGAATTCAAACTGATATACCATGAGGAGATCATAAAGCAAGTTTTGTAATAGAGCTTGATCAAGGAGCATATTTTGGAGGGGAGATTGCATCTTCTAGTTGCAAAAATAAACTAAAAATTTTAAAAATAAAAAAGAGGTCCCCTAAGGAAAATTGCAAAGTGGATTTATCAGATCAAGGAAAGAGAAAAAAAAGGATGTATCTGACGGTGAAAACCTCTCAGAGGCACCCAAAGATGGAGGATTCAATCTTTCCACTATAGAATATCAAGAAAACCAATGCTCTTAGTTGAAGACTTTGAACCTATCACTGTCAACACAATGGAGACACCAAAAATAACATATCATGCAACATCACTTGATCTTGAGAAATAGGTAAATTTCTCGGTATTTATTAATGAACGCAAAATCAAATTTGCATGGATATATCAATACATGCTAGGGCTGGATCTATCTT
Source organism: Sequoia sempervirens (assembly GCA_007258455.2). Classification (NCBI taxonomy): domain Eukaryota; kingdom Viridiplantae; phylum Streptophyta; class Pinopsida; order Cupressales; family Cupressaceae; genus Sequoia; species Sequoia sempervirens. The sequence continues at coordinate 590,621,670 of VDFB02000015.1, read as the reverse complement.
TGGTGGTACATACCCTAACAATGTTCCTTGGAACTAAACCTGTAAAATAAAATATATGCAAGATGCACCCATAGATAGCACTCATTGGTCAAATTAGAGCTTCAAAAACTTATAGATGTGGACCTCATCAGACCTATCGACTATACTAAGTGGGTATCTAGCCTTGTACCAGTGTCAAAACCCACTGGGGGCATATGGTTTTGCACAGACTTTAGGGATCTCAACAAGGCATTCCCAAAGGATGACTTCCCCTACCCAACATTGACATGATTATGGACCTAATAGCGAGGCATGAAATGTTGTCATTGATGGACGACTTCTCTGGATATAATCAAACAAGGATAGCTCATGAAGAGCAACTCAAAATAACTTTCACTTGTGCATAGGGAACCTTTTGCTGGAACATCATGCCATTTGGGTTGAAGAATGCAGGGGAAACTTGCCAATGAGAAATTACCACCATTTTCCATGATATG
>VDFB02000015.1:590476091-590621094 GCA_007258455.2 Sequoia sempervirens | reverse complement strand
CAAGCAATGGTAGTTCAACAATATCAAGGAAATTCAACTCAAAACATACCACAACAAAACACTATGCAAAACATAGGAATCCTTCCAATGGACCAACAAATGTAACAACCCATCACAAATACAATACATACCACAACATACATCATATATTGACCCTTCAAATAACACACAATATCAAAAAGGTCAAACACAACAAAATCCCCAACAACAAGGTGTACCCCAAAAAAACTACCAAGGTACTCCTCAAGTTCCACAAAAATAAGGTGTACTCCAAATGCAATACCAAGCTACCCTTCAACAAGTTCCACAACAACAAGGTGTACCCTAAACGCAATACCAAGGTACCCTTCAACGAGTTCTACAACAGCAAGGTGTACCCAAAATGCAATACCAAGGTACCATTCAACAAAATCCACAACAATAAGGTGTACCCTAAATGAACTACCAAGGTACCCTTCAACAAAATCCACAACAACAAGGTGTACCCCAAGAAAAATACCAAGGTACCCTTCAATAAAATACACAACAAGGTGTACCCCAAACAAACTACAAAGGTACTCCTCAAGTTTCACAACAAAAAGGTGTACCCCAAATGCAATACTAAGGTACCCTTCAACAAGTACCACAACATCAAGGTGAACCCCAAAAAACCTATCAAGGTATTCCTCAACAACAACAAGGTATATCCAAAACACACTACCAAGGTATACCCCACACATAACATCATGATATTCTACAAACCAAAACTCAAACTCCTATTCCACAATAATAAGGTGTACCTCAAACACAATACCAAGGTATCCCTCAAAATCAATATCAAGGAGTTCAACACAATCAATACCAAGGAGTACCTAAAAATAAATATTAGGGAGTACCAGAAACTCAACATACCTACAACACACAAGGACCCAATCTCCCTTACACACAACATGGTCCTCAAGGTCACATACCTACACAATATCTCGTTTATGACCAAACAAATGTCATAGGACAACAGGGATACAACACAAAAAATCCTTAAGAAAGCACACCAAATAATGATATAAACGTACAACTACAAACCATCAACTAAAGAATATCGGACATCCAAATTGGAAACCCAAAGAAGAGCTATGCTCTACAAGATATTTGTCCATATCCTTTTGATCAAAAATTATCCATGGTACCTTTCCCCAAAGGTTTTGAAATAATAAAATTTGACTAATATAGGGGAAGAGGGGATTTAAAAGAGCACTGTGTGAGTTCTCAATCACTTGCATGTATTTATAGTGCAATGATACCTACTTGATGAGGATTTTTCCATGAAGTCTCGATGGGGCCACTATCGATTGGTTCTCTCATTTACCACCTGGTATCAAGACATTCAATGAGTTGTCAAACAAAATTTTCAACCATTTCTTGTATAACATAGAGTAGGATATAACCATCCCCAATCTCTAAAAATTTAAAAAAATTCCAGGGGAATCATTTGCTTCGTATCTACAAAGATGGAGACATAAAGCCAACAAATTTAAATGGCCCATTTTTTAGAAACAACTTGTAGACATCTTTGTCTCAAACATACACGCAGACATCAACTACCAACTCACCATATTATTCCGAAGTAACTTTGAGGATACTATTGAAATGGGTTTTCTCATTGAAAGAACTCTTATCGCAAGGGAAGTAATTAAACTCTACAACCCTAAGGAATAAGCATCCAGTTCAAATGAAAAACCAAAGATATGGGAAAAGAACAAAAATTTAACCAATGACAAAATGGTTGATGTTAAAGTTGTACGAAACATATAGACTCCTAATGTTCCACAAAATCAAGTTCAAACAATGCAACAAAGCTATACTCCAAACAATGTACCAAATAACCAACTCAATTATACTCAGAACAACCAACCAAAGAACCAAAAACAAAATCAAGGACAAAATAATGAAATGAGGCTTCCAAGGCAATATGACCAACCTAGAAGAAAATTCACTCCATTGGGATAACCCCTTGAGGTGATTATGCGAAAAATGATGCAAACAAACCTCATCAAAATTAATGACAAAACAAGTTATGAAGAGATAAAATTCAAACCCCCTTTGTATAATGAGAACGTTGAATGTGAATTTCACAAGATCAAGGGGTGTACCACCAAAAATTGCATGAGGCTCAAATACATTGTGCAAGACCTAATAGAAAAATGGGAAGTCGACATAGAACATTATCTTGGAAATAAAGACTTAAAAATATAAAAGGATCAAATCCTCGACCATTCTAGGGGAAATGACAAGGGTAAAGGGAAAGATTACCATAAGGAAAACTTCACCTATGACAAACTCATAGGAAACATCTCTCATGACAATCATACCATCCATGTTGTAATCATGCTAGGCAGAGATCCTAAGTGTAAGATAACTACATGAAGAGGGAGAGTTACAATCCAAGGAGCCCCACCCCCAGTAAAATCCACTAGTAAGCCATCAAATGAATACAACATTGTGGAAAAATTAAAGAAAACTCCTTCCTTAATCTCCATCCTTTAGCTTTTGAAGTTGTCACCAACACATAGAGAAATCTTGGAGAAATGCCTTGTTGAAACATTAGTCCCTAACAACCTCAACGCAAATAAGTTTCAAACCATGGTTGGTAACATCACCTCCACCCATCACTTAGCATTTTCTAAGAAATACCTTTCATAAAGATCGTTCCATAATCAAGCTCTCTATCTAGAAGTGTGTGTCCATAAACACAAATTCAAGAGAGTACTGATAGATAACAATGCAAGATTAAACATTTGTACACTAAAATTAGTAAAATTACTATGATATTATGATTATGTAATAGATAAAAACAAAAGTATCACCATAAGGTCTTATGATGATATGGAAAGAAATTCAAAAGGAACAATCAAACTCCTCATTCAAATTGGACCAGTGATAGCAGAGACAACATGTCAAGTACTGGATCTTGAGCTACCATACAACCTTCTCTTGGGAAAACCATGGATACATGCCTTACAAGTAGTCCCTTCCACATTTCATCAGTGCTTAAAATTTCCATATAATGATAAGGAAGTTACCATATATGTTAACCCTGAACCTTTTCATTACTGTGCTAAATTGGAGTACAAAAAGATTCTTCAAATACCCAACAACAATATATCTTTCCACTCTTTTTCATATGTTGACTCCTCATCACTATCTTCATCCTCCATTGCAATCCATCAACTAAACCACAAAATATGATATCAAGATCCAAGTGCTTGACAAGGGCTATGGGGTGTACCATTTCAACCAATCCTTTTGCATTAGAATGCTTCCACCAACACCTAAGATTTATGAAGGATTGAAAGAGATCAAACATGCTGATGCAGTGTAGGGGTTAGGATCACTCAACAAATTCAATTCAATGAGCCTCAAATAGATTTCAAAACACCAACTCTTGAACTCTTCAAATTTCACTTCTCAACTAGGCCTTTCCTAGTAGGTCTACAGACCTTGTTTTGGGTTTTTCTCACAAACTTCACAAAGGACTTCACAAAAAAATTAGAGATTTAGATACCTCTTAGTGAGTTACAAAATATACCTCAAAATCATCAGATGTTGTTTTGGAACATGTGCCTCAAAATGGGCCTTCACCACTGTCCTAATTAGGCTAATGAGGCCTAATTTACAAAGGAACTATCCTTTAAAATCTTCAAAACCCTCAAGACTTGTTGAAGCAACAATTTAAATGTGTTTAAACCCTCAAAAACACAATTTTTTTAAGGAGAAACTCACCTCTACATACCAAACCACAAAGCCCTCATTTTAAGCCAATTTGAGGAGGGTTTATTGAAAGTAATGGTTCAACACTTTACCAAAACTTTCCACTTCCTTAGACTTCATAAAAACATCTGCACAAACTCAAAACACCATTACACATGCAGTTCCATTCATATTTTGTCAAAACCTTACTTTAGTTCCTCAAATTCACATGGAAAACTCATGAAAACACCTTAGGGCATCACCTTAAAACCATAAAAACATATCCCTTTCATCCTAAACCATTTACACACCTATATTACCATGAAAAAATACATTACACTGAGTTACAATTCATCACAGTAGGTGGAATGTCTAAAACCTCATTTTTACACAAATCAAAACCCTTGACAGGCTATAAACAAGCAATTCCAAAAAAATGAAGACATCTCACCAAAAAATCAATATTATAACCTCCCACTTGATTCAAATGAAAGCTAACGCATTCCCTCAACACACTCCATCACCCTTGGGTTGTGGTACTTTTGTACGGATGATAAATTCAGCCTGTAGCATTATATTTCTTGATAACACATAATTTATGCAAAGAACTAATAGATTTTTTGGTATTTCTTTATGCAACTTGCCAACCCCCATCATGAGGTGTACATGAATTTTAAATGTTTTACAACCCAAAACTAACTCCCAAAATTTACCAACCACTTTTCAAACCCCAACTAACCCTTGGCCTTTACAAATTTTGCATTTTTGCAAGTTTATTGTTGATAACTTTTTGCATTTTTGCAATATTTTCACTTTTGACCCTCCTAGACTCCTAAAACATTACAGACGGTCTACTTAGACCTTATTCAACTCCAAAACATGACCTCACATGAGAAAATCAATATCTCACCTATCTTGACAACTTTTGTCAACCTTGACAATTCTTCAATCATGATTTACAACTTTTATAACATGGACTCAAAAGACATCAAAGTTCACCAATTACAACAAGAATGGTATGATTAGACCTTATTTAGACTCAATACACCCCAAAAACCCTAGAATATTAGCCTTTAAACTCAACACTTCATGTGACCACAAAAGAGGAATCATTGAAATGATGGGTGCTCCTGCACCATTCACACCACCTAGAAGGTTTCCATGCCTTTGGAAATTGATCTCCAATTGTTCCTCCTCTAAATGCTCCATTTATTTGACTTGCAAAAGATAAATCCAAAAAATTGGCTCTATACTTACCACTCTTGAGTGCATGAACAACTTGATAAGGCTTCCCATGCCTTGTAGCACATTCCCTAACCACCTTTCCATTTGTAACTAATATAGGGCCTGTATTAATTGTCCTTTGACTTGTCTAATCAACATATTGGTCTTCATAACTCTGCCCCTACTTTTGCACTTGTCTCATTCCATCCTTTTCCTTGAATTTAGGCATCAAATCTGCTGCCCCCAAAGCATTTTAATTTTCAGACTTATAAATCTATGTTTTGTCAGTCATAGGAGCCCTTTCCTCACCAAGACCTGATTTTCCTTCCACTTTTGCACATACTATAGGGCACCACACCATTCCAATCAGAATTTGATCAACTTTTCTAATCCCATCTTACTTTATCTTCAACAACTCACCATGAACCTTCCCTACTTTAGTCTCCTTATTCTTTTCCTCATTGTTTTTCTCTTCCAACTGTGCTGCAACCTTCAATACTTCTGTCATATTGTCTACAACCTTTCTCATGGCTGCCAACTGATCATTCTTAACTTCTCCAATCTGTGCATACTCTTTTCAACCCATCATGATGACCTTTGTTACCTCTATATTCTCTCTATCTTCTTCTTGCAATGGAATCAAGGTAAATGTGTTCCCTTCATGCAAAATATGATATGTATTAGCCCATCCATCATACTTAGCACGTTTTTCAAATTTGCATGGCTGTCCAAGAAACAAATGGCAACATTGCATAGGTAAAACATCACAAAGCACCCTATCTTTGTAACCCCCAATTTGAAATTCAACTAAAGCCTTCTCATTGACTAAGAGTGATTGATCATCACTTAACGATGACACCTTATAGGGTGTTTGATGAGGGACTTTGACCAAACTCAACTTATCCACCATTTCCTTTGAAACTATGTTATCAGTGGAGCTCGAATCAATTACTAACTTGCATACCTTTCCTTTGCTCTTGTAGGTGGTCTTGAAGAGACTTCTCCTTTGCAATGGTTCTTTATCCTTGGAGGCTTTCAAAAGTTGTCTTTGCAGCATCAAAGCTTCACCAATTTTAGGTTTAGACACAAGGTTTGATGAAATAACACTTTCCTCTTCATCCTCTTGCACAAGTTGAACTCTCTTTTCACCTTTTCTCTCACTTCCACTTGTAGCAGCACCAAACTTATTAGGACATTTGAAGAATGGATGACCAAATTCAACACACTTGTAACACCTTCCTTCAAACTCATTTGGCTCTCTTCCTCTAAATTTTTTTCTTCCACCTCTCCATCCACCTCTAGACTTAGCCACTTGTTATTTTCCTTTAGTAGCATCTTCTTGACCTTCCTTGTATAGTTTTGGTGTTGAAAAATTACCCCTGCCCCTAGAAGTATTGCCTCTTCCTCTTGTCACCTTCTCTTGTCTCCTCTTGAGTATTTTTGAAGTCTTTTAATAAATTGAATATTATAATCATTAGGTAGGAACTTACCTTTGATTTTTTCCTTCATTCTTTCCCAAGAAGTGATCTTAGCTTTTCCCTTCTTCTGCCTTTCTTCATGCACAAAATTCCACCACAACAAAGCATTCCCTTTCAACTTGGTTTTTTCCTTCTTCACTTTGTGTTCTTCATTTATCTCCTCACTTTCAAAATAATTCTCCAAAGTCCCTATCCAATCCAAGAGCTCTTCACCATATAACTTACCTCCATACATAGGCAAGTCCATTTTTCCATGTCTATCACCTTTCACAGACTTCAAAAACTTCATCATCCTTACATCTTTTGGATCCATCTCTTCCTCTTCACTAGAGGTCTCTTCCTCTTTTGAATCACTCTCATCCATTTCAACCCCAGATTTATACTTCAATGTAGCCATCTCCCTTTCAAGGCTTCTATTTTTCTAGCCTTCTCATCAATCTTTCTTGCAACTATACTTCCTTTAGGAGGCATTTTGATTTCCTCCAATTACACCTCTTCCTTACAAACTTTCAATCTTCTCTCTCAACGGACCTACTCACTTTTCTCTGATACCAATTGGTGCAGTATAGGGGTTAGGATCACTCAACAAACTCAATTCAATGAGCCTCAAACAAATTTCAAAACACCAATTCTTGAACTCTTCAAATTTCACTTCTCAACTAGGCCTTTCCTAGTAGGTCTGCAGACCCTATTACAATTTTTTCTCACAAACTTCACAAAGGAATTCACACAAAAATTAGGGATTTAGATACCTCTTAGTGAGTTACAAAACATACCTCAAAATTATCATATGTTGTTTTACAACACGTGCCTCACAATGGGCCTTCACCATTGTCCTAATTAGGCTAATGAGGCCTAATTTACAAAGGAACTACCCTATAAAATCTTTAGAACCCTCAAGAATTTTTGGGGCAGAAATTTACATGTGTCCAAATTCTCAAAAACACAATTTTTTTTAGGAGAAACTCACCTCTCCATACCAAACCACAAAGCCCTCATTTTAAGCCAATTTGAGGAGGGTTTATTGAAAGTAATGGTTCCACACCTTTCCAGAAATTTCCACTGCCTTAGACCTTCATAAAAACATCTAAAAAAATCAAAACACCATTACACGTGCAGTTCCATTCATATTGTGTCAAAACCTTACTTTAGTTCCTCAAATTCACATGTAAAACTCATGAAAACACCTTAGGGCATCACCCTAAAACCATACAAACATATCCCTTGCATCCCAAACCTTTTGCACACCTATATCACCATGAAAAAATACATTCCATAGAGTTACAAGTCATGATAGTAGGTGGAATGCCTAAAACTTCATTTTTACACCAATCAAAACCCTTTACAGGCTATAAACAGGTAGTTCCAAAAAAATGAAGATATCTCACCCAAAACTCAATATTAGAACCTCCCACTTGATTCAAATGAAAGATAACACATTCCCTCAACACATTCAATTAGTCTTGGGCCATGGTACTTCTGTATGGATGAGCAATTCAGCCTGTAGCAGCAGATTTCTTGAAAACTCAGAATTTATGCAAAGAAACTAATAGATTTTTTGGTATTTCTATCAAAATGAAACTTTACAACCCCCATCACGAGGTTTACATGCATTTTAAATTTTTTCCAACCAAAAACTAACTCCAAAAATTGACCAACCACTTTTCAAACCCCAACTAACCGTTGGCTTTTACAAATTTTGCATTTTTGCAAGTTTATTGTTGACAACTTTTTGCATTTTTGCAATATTTTCACTTTTGACCCTCCTAGACTCATAAAACATTATAGATGGTCTACTTAGACCTTATTCAACTCCAAAACATTACCTCACATGAGAAAATCAATATCCCACCTATCTTGACAACTTTTGTCAACCTTGACAATTCTTCAATCATGATTTACAACTTTTATAACATGGACTCAAAAGACATCAAAGTTCACCAATTATAGAAAGAATGGTATGATTAGACCTTATTTGGAATAAATACACACAAAAAACCCTATAATATAAGCCTTTAAACTCAAAACTTCATGTTACCACAAAAGGGGAATCATTGAAATGATGGGTGCTCCTGCACCACATGTTCAAGCTATTACAATGGAAGTCAAACCCACCATTTTCACCAAGAGGGGAGACATGAAATATGAGGAAGTGTGCAAAGAAGACCTATCTTCATGGATTTACAAGGAAGAATGATGGGAGAAACCATTACCTGCCCTTCCTATTGATCAAAACAATAAAGGATATCAAATAGAAAAAAGCATGGGGTTCACTAGAAAAGGCGGCCTTGGTTTAATGAGCAAGGTAGAAGAGAACCAGTTATCATGGAAAAGTGCTTGAATAATATTGTATTAGGTTATGGTTCATTATATGTGATTACCCCAAGTATCGAAAGCACCTCTTATAAGGAAGGAGCTCCTTCTACCAATGTGGAGACATCAGATAACTACAAATGTCTACATGACTACTTGTCTATCCAAAAAATGTTTGAAAACCTCAACATAAATACCATCACTGTTGAACCTACATCTAAAAATGACCATATTGAAATGGATTCTAATGAATATGAATGAGATTCTTATGCCTCTAACGACTACAACCTGGATACCCTGTGGAACCTTGATAAATCCAATATCCCTACACTAGCTAAAACCTACATAAGATTTGCTAATACCAATGATAAAATACTCTTTCTATGTCCACAATTAATAGATTAGGACCAAAACATCATACATCTATTTTGGATTCATTCTAGAATGACAAGGCTATTACAAAGTTCATGGGAATTCAAACTGATATACCATGAGGAGATCATAAAGCAAGTTTTGTAATAGAGCTTGATCAAGGAGCATATTTTGGAGGGGAGATTGCATCTTCTAGTTGCAAAAATAAACTAAAAATTTTAAAAATAAAAAAGAGGTCCCCTAAGGAAAATTGCAAAGTGGATTTATCAGATCAAGGAAAGAGAAAAAAAAGGATGTATCTGACGGTGAAAACCTCTCAGAGGCACCCAAAGATGGAGGATTCAATCTTTCCACTATAGAATATCAAGAAAACCAATGCTCTTAGTTGAAGACTTTGAACCTATCACTGTCAACACAATGGAGACACCAAAAATAACATATCATGCAACATCACTTGATCTTGAGAAATAGGTAAATTTCTCGGTATTTATTAATGAACGCAAAATCAAATTTGCATGGATATATCAATACATGCTAGGGCTGGATCTATCTTTGGTGGTACATACCCTAACAATGTTCCTTGGAACTAAACCTGTAAAATAAAATATATGCAAGATGCACCCATAGATAGCACTCATTGGTCAAATTAGAGCTTCAAAAACTTATAGATGTGGACCTCATCAGACCTATCGACTATACTAAGTGGGTATCTAGCCTTGTACCAGTGTCAAAACCCACTGGGGGCATATGGTTTTGCACAGACTTTAGGGATCTCAACAAGGCATTCCCAAAGGATGACTTCCCCTACCCAACATTGACATGATTATGGACCTAATAGCGAGGCATGAAATGTTGTCATTGATGGACGACTTCTCTGGATATAATCAAACAAGGATAGCTCATGAAGAGCAACTCAAAATAACTTTCACTTGTGCATAGGGAACCTTTTGCTGGAACATCATGCCATTTGGGTTGAAGAATGCAGGGGAAACTTGCCAATGAGAAATTACCACCATTTTCCATGATATGTTGCATATCACTATGGAGAATTATGTGGATGACATATTAGCAAAATCAATCAAAAGAAAAGATCACCTGGCTAACCTAGCCAAGGTATTTGATAGGCTAGATGAATACAATCTATGTATCAACCCAAAGAAGTGCATATTCGATGTGACATCTGGAAAGCTATTGGGTTATATTGTATCAAAAAGAGGCATTGAGGTGGATCTCACCAAGGTTAAAGCTATCCTAGAAATTCCTCCTCCAAAAACATTGAAACAACTATGAATTTTGCAAGGTAAGCTATAGTCCATCAGATGGTTCATTGCACAGTTGGCAAAAAAGTGCCATCCATTCACCCATTTTCTACACAAAGACATACAATCCAAATGGGATGGAAGCTGTGACCAGTCTTTCCAATAGGTCAGGGATTATTTTCTCACTCCCCCAGTATTGACACAACCAATTTAGGATAAGGCAATGATCTTGTATGTATCTACAACACCAACCACTTTAGAAGCTTTGTTATCACAACTAGATGATTGAAACAAGGAAAGGGCGGTATACTATATTAGCCAAACCTTGGTGGGATATGAATTAAACTATACACCTATAGAAAGTGCATGTCTATCTATTGTCTTCTCAACACAAAAGCTTAGAAACTACATATTAAACAGGCAAGTAAAGTCGATATCAAAAGTGGATCCCTTAAAGTATCTATTGGTAAAGGTAGCTCTAACAGGGGGGATTGCTAAGTGGGTAATGATACTTAGTGAATTTGATATAGAATTCATCAAAAAAAAAGCCATAAAGGGACAAGTAATAGCAGATCAATTAGTAGATGCACTAATGGAAGATTATTAACCTTTAGTATCAAAATTTCTAGATGAAAGAATACGTCTAATTGACCAGTCAAGCCATGGTACTTTGTACTTTGACAGGTCCCACACTCAACATGGCTTAGGGGCTGGTGTCCTATTTCTCACATTTTAGGGAGATAGTATACCCAAGGATTACAGATCGCCTTTCCATCTACTAACAACATTTCTGAATATGAAACACTCATCACTGGATTGAAGATAGTTTTAGAATGAAAGATAAAGGAACTATAGGTTTATGGGGACTCCCAACTAGTTATAAGGTAGGTAAATGATGAGTACTAGATGAAGGGAGACAAGCTTATGCCATACAAAATAATGGTAGATAGCTTCAAGTAGTACTTTGTGATCATCACCTTCGAATAGGTTCCTGAAATCAACAATAGAGTGGTTGATGCTATGACAACAATAGGTTCATTTCTGGACATACCATAAAACATTCCCAAATACGAATTCCTCGTGGAACAACTACTTATACCAACATTTGATATCCTAGAATCAAAACTTGTTTGTGATGTTGTTGGTCCTAACTCACCTTGGTACTAAGAAACGTTTGCTTATATACAACTTGGTATCATACCCCCTAACTTAATGACAAATCAAAAGAAACCTTTGTCCACAAAACTTCCCAATTCACTATCCTAGGAGATACCCCATATAGATGAAGTCTAGATGACACATTAATCCAATGTCTCAACGTGGACGAAACAAAAACCACTTTATAAGAAGTGCACAAAACTGTTTACGGGCCTCACTCTAGTGGACCTAATCTAGTATAGAAGTTGTTGAGAACATGGTATTATTGGCCCTCAATGGAACATGAATCCATTCATTACTCAAGGAAGTGTCATCAATGTCAACAACATAGTGATCTTGTTCACACACTAAAACAAGAGCTACATCCTATAACAACACCATGGCCTTTCTCGTAGGGGGGACTAGACTTGATAGGAAAGATATCTCCTGCTGCGTCCAATGATCATAAATTTATCATAATTGCAAAAGAATACTTTACAAAGTGGATAGAAGCAATTCCATTAACTTATATCATAGGGAAACAAATATCCAAGTTTATCTTGAATTATTTGATCTATTGATATAGAATTCCAAAAAATATCATAATGGATAACAAAATCCCATTCAAGAACAAATATGGCTATGAGCTTCGTTCAAATTTTTCTATCCAACACTGATTCTTGACCCCATACTATCCCCAAGGAAATAGTTAGGCTAAAGCATCCAATAAAACCATTCTAAAAATATTGAAAAAGATTGTTACTAATGTTGACCGTGATTGGAATTTGTAGCTAAATCCTGCCTTATGGGCTTATTGAACCAGTATTCACACACCTACATGTGCCACACCTTTTTCCTTGGTCTATGGATTTGAATAATTCCTACCTATCAAAGTTGAAATCCCATCATTGTGAGTATCCCTAAAAGGCATGGTCAGCAATGAGGAATATTAGGTTTTAAGACTTAATGAGTTATAACTTCTAGATGAAAGGTGTTTGAGTGCATTAAACCATCTCTAGGTTTATCAGAATCGAATCAAATGATGCTACAACAAAAAGATGAAGAACAAAAATATTTAAGTTGGTGACTTGGTACTGAAAGAGAATTAGAAGCTCCAACTAAATCAGGAGGGGAGGGTAAATTTGAACGAAACTGGTTAGGTCCTTTCATCATAACAACAAGCTATGGCTCCAGAGCATATTAGTTGGCTACTCCTAAAGGAGAAATTTTATCCAAACCTTTGAATAACATCCATCTCAAAAGGTTTTATAATTGAACGCATCAAAATATCCCAAGCAAAAAGATAAAAAAACAAAAAAATAAAAAAATCAAGAAAAATGGAAAAGAGAAATAAAACATTCTTTAAGTGAAAACCACTTTGTGGTGCTTCTAGGACTGGTACCATAGTAAAAACCTAGAAAAAGGGTGCTACATTTGAATAAGTTTTGCAACTAGAATCTATTAGAACTATCCATTGCATTCATAACATTCGTTGCATAATAAAACATGTAAATTAACCATGACTTAATGAATGATCACATGTTGAACCTTGTTGCACCATCAAAATATATCTACCGTAATAAATGTAATCTTGTCCCAAACTAGGGGAAACTTCCCAAAATTGGTAATAGATTGGATCCTTGTTCATCCCAACACTACCGAAAACCATTAAAAAATTAAAAAATCCAAAAAATAAACAAATTCAAAAATATCAAAATCCCAAAAACATTTTATGCTTAGAGTCAAAAATTTGAACTATGTGGTCTCTACGTATATAACGTAGGTAAGGCCATCATTGATGAGTCCCCAAGGTTGTAGGTCAGTCCCTTTAGTTGTCTTTAATGGTCTTTAAACTTAATAAAAATAAATAAAAATTCAAATATCTTATCAAAGTCCAAAAACATTCATAAAAAGTCAGAAAACTCCAAAAAATAGTATCACTCAATACAGTTGAACTACAATGTCTCTGCATTGGTCACGTAGGCAAGGCTAATCATTGATCAACCCCTGAGGCACAGGTCAGTCCCTTTAGGTCCCCCTAATTGCCTCTAAATTTCTCGAAAACACCAAAAAAAACATCAAATAATTTAGAAAACCTCAAAAGTACTCTCTCCATGGTCAAATATTTGTAATAAAATTTCCATTCATAATAAACAATCATCACCTTCAACCCTCTGACAACACAATCAAAAAACAAAGTAAACATCAAAATCAAAACTTCTAAAGTAAATATTGAAATGACTGGATCACTATCAGACTATAACAATGCCTAAGTATTAACTAACTACCTATCGATATTTCATCATCAACATCCTAACATATGTCTTAATGGATAAAACATTCCTACAAAAAACATCACTAATGGATAACATCATGAAACACAAACAACTATGAAAAGTGATACTGCAACATTGTTTATCTTTTTATGATCTTATATTTTTGATTTATCTTAATATCACATTCCCAAGATCTCTCAATGATATCCATAAGGACTTAGAGATGAAGGAATGGAGATAATGATCATCAATTTTTGTTTGTTCTATTTGTTAGATGTTTTTGTGATACTTCCACATTGAATACTTGCTTTGTTTTGTGCATGGGATTCATTTTTGAGGAAATTCATGTAGCAATTGCATGTTAGGTACTCCATACCTCTTTGTGTAATTGGTCCAATTTTTTTTGAAACTTATCACCCATACACTTTAGCAGGGTTTCCATATATCTGGTATGAGTAAGAATATCCTTTGTTTGTAGATTCAAAGTCCACACAATAGATACAAAGCACCTTGGTCATTAATACACATCAATAAGGATTGCTAAAAATATGAAGTCTCTATGAAAGAAAAAGTAAACTCATCAATTACTAACAACATCAATTCTCTATCCATCTCTAAATCATACTAACACTTCTTCTAACTAACAACTCCATCCCACATCACAATATCATTGGTACCTATTACATCCTACATCCACAAATTTGTTAGTACATATCATCCATCATATACATAATATATCATTATCCATCACATACATCATATATCATCATCCATCATATTGATGACATGCAGGAGCACAAAACACTCAACCAAACTCTACTTATCAAAAATTGAACTAAATCTTGCTTGTCCTTTCAACTAGGACCCTTCCTTCTTCACAAAAACCATTGTTTCATAACAAAAAAACTGAGATTGAGGGATATAAATTATTTTTGGAACTTCAAAATACCATAAAAAACACCATATTGACAGATGCAAACACCTTCACCAACTCATACAACTCAAACATTAGAACTTTCAAAGTGGATTGTCCTAATTAGCCACTATGCCTATTTAAACCACATAAACTATCAACACCAACTTACCAAGCCAAAATATCTTTACAAATACCAAAAACAAGTGTAATTATGTCTGCAAAAACACATTAGACCATTCCCCAATCTTTCTTCATGATATTTCAACAAATTGTTCTAAACCCTCCTTTTTGAGTCCAAAATAGGTTTGTAACAACTATGTCATGACAAGAAAATCAATAAATGGACTCCAAAAAACTATGAATCCACCAAAACCTATCTTTAAATGGTTTAAAACACACCACAACACCTTTTAAGAACACTATTATTCAAGAATAGTATCTTTTTCATCATCAAGACACAAAAATCTTCACAGAGCACTGTCATTTCTAGATTTTTACCCAAATACAAACCTAGGGAATTATCATTTCATAAGCTAACCTTCATCATTCGGTCTTAATATTTGGAATATGAAATAATATGCTAAAATTAATCTACTCACCAAAAATTAGACTTTTCCATTGATTAAATTGAAAGAAACACAATGGTTATCGTAGAACAGGGTTTTAGCCACTACGAGTAATTTCCAAATAACTTTCACAAAACTAAATCATTTCTCATGAAACCAAAATAAAATAAAATTATATTCACAGGGATTCAATTAAAAATGGAGGAGGAGAGGTTATGAGAAATGAATATGGCCGTACATAAGCTTGAATCACATAAAATGCTGGTAAATAACTAAAAAATAGAGTATTTCATTAACTTATTCTCTCCTACATCATTCCTCATCTATCCTCAAAGTGTGTGAGGCTTCAAAATGCCTTAAATAACCAAAACCAATGCCTAAACTAACCTTTCAACTACTTTTTCCCTTCACCTTCCAACTTCTTACAATTTGTTGCATTTTTATAATTTTGCATTGACAACATTTTGTCAATTTGTGCAAAGTTTACACTTTATGCCCAATGACTCCAAAATAACTATCTAGACCCTAAAAAAAAATTAAAATGGCATAATATACCTTATTACAACCTTATGAAATAATTTTTACATAAAAACCTAGAAGATAATATACCTTATTACAACCTTAGGAAATCATTTTTACATCAAAACCTAGAAGTTTCCTCATGGAGGCATCTTCATGCAAGGGTGCACCTACACCATTCTCTCTAGCCAAAAATAATTCCATCCTTTTGGATTATATTCTCCTCATTGTAGTCTCTTATGCCCTACAACCTTCATCTTTACCTTTGGTTTGAGTTGGTCAATGCCAACATGCTTCCATCTTGTCTTGTCTTTGTGAATCTGCTCATTCATGCCCTAAAATGTTTCAATCTCCTTTTGTCCCTCTTCAAAATATTGCATCTTAATATGAAATTTGTTCCCTATCCAAAATATTAGCACAACAAAGAAATGATACATTATTTCCATCACAATACCTTTGTCTTTCTTCAACTCTTTGTAAGTCTCCAAGATCTCAATATCTCCTTCCTTTAAAATCAGGTCCTTTATCTTTGTCTTATCTTCACCTTCATGCTTGGGGATGGCTGTAACATATTTTTCCTCTCCATCCATGAATTCTTCTCGTGCATCTTGAAACTCTTCTTCTTCTTTCTCTTTCATCCTCATTTTCCTTCTCCTCCTTTTGACTATCTTTTGAATGGGCCATACCACTTTATTTTTCACTATCAAATACCAACTGTATGCTCTTCTAAGTAGTTGCTCCATCCTCAAATAGGACTCCTGGAACTCCAATACAAATCTTCGTATGTCTTGCTTCAGTGTTGCTATCTCTCTATCAAACTTCTCTTGCCTCTTTCTCTCTTTTCTTCTTTCTCGTGCCTGCAAATTCCTTGTTAACACTTCCATCTTTTCTCTTCAAGCAAGCTTCTTCTTGCTTCCACTTTCTCTCAACTTTCTCTACCTCACCTAGGTCCTTTCCTCTTTTCCTTAACCTAGTATCTTGGTAGCAACTAGGTTCTTCTTAACCTACACAAACCACAAAATTTCTCTATCCCAGACCTTATGAGCTCTAATACCATAATGATGAAATTTAGGAGCACAAAACCCTCAACCAAACTCAACTTATCAAAATTTGAACCAAATATTGCTTGTCCTTTCAACTAGGACTCTTCATTCTTCACAAAAAACCTTGTTTCATAACACCAAAAATGAGATTGAGGCATATAAATTCTTGTTGGAACTTTAAAATACCATAAATGACACCATATTGATAAACTCAAACACCTTCACCAACTCATACAACTTAAACATAAGAACTTTCAAAGTGGACTATCCTAATCAACCATTATGCCCATTTAAACCACATAAACTATCAACACCAACTTCCCAAGCCAAAATATATTTAAAAACACCAAAAAAAAGTGTAATTATTTCTGCACAAACACATTAGACCATTCCCCAATCTTTCTTCATGATATTTCAACAAACAACTATTCTAAACCCTCCTTTTTAAGTCCAAAATAGGTTTGTAACAACTCTATCATGACAGGACAGTCAATAAATGGACTCCAAAAACCTATGAATTCACCAAAACCTATCTTGAAATGGTTTAAAACACACCACAACACCTTTTAAGAACACTTTTATTCAATAAAAGTATCTTTTTCATCATCAAGACACAAAAATATTCACATAACACTGTTATTTCTAGATTTTTACCCAAATATAGACCTAGGGCATTACCATTTCATAAGCTAACCTTAATCAATTAATTTTAATATTTGGAATATGAAATAATATGTTAAAATTAATCTACTCACTAAAAATTAGACTTTTCCACTGATTAAATTGAAAGAAACACAATTTCTAAACACATTGGTTACCCTAGAATAGGGTTTTAGCCGCCAGTAGTAATTTCCAAATAACTTTCACAAAACTAAATAATTTCTCATGAAACCAAAAGCACATTAAATTAGATTCAAATGGATTCAATTACCAATGGATGAGGAGAGGTTATGATCACTGAATATGGCTGTAGAGAGGCGTAAAACACAGGAAATGTTGGTCAATAACTAAATAATAGAGTATTTCATTAACTTATTCTCTCATACATCATTCCTCATCTAGCCTTGAAGTGTGTGAGGATTCAAAATTCATTAAATAACCAAAAAAATTCCTAAACTAACCTTTCAATTACTTTTTCCCTTCACCTTCCAACTTCTTACAATTTGTTGTATTTTTTGCAATTTTGCATTAACAACATTTTGTCAATTTTTGCAAATTTTACACTTTATGCCCAATGACTCCAAAATAACTATCTAGGACCTAAACCAAACTTAAAATGGTATGATATACCTTATTACAACCTTAGGACATCATTTTTTACATCAAAACCTAGAAGTTGCCTCATGGATGCATGTTCATGCAAGGGTGCACCTGCACCACATAAGCATCATATATCATCATCCATCATATACATAATATATCATTGTCCATCATATACATCATATATCATCATCCATTGCATAGATATATAAATCATACATTCATCCAATCATTTAAATGCATCATAACAAGTATAAAAAACATGAGCATGTATAAATCATCAACAAATATAAGCTTCCATAATCATCCATATACATCTCATAACACATAATATAACCACATCAAAAATGATATATCTCATTTATATATCATAAAAAATAGAACATCATCAAATTTCATATACATCATCCAAGATCATATGCAATATCAAAATATACAAAAATATATATGAGGCCTTAGCTGGGCTGATAAATGTATATACAAAATATACACTAGGTTCTCTAAAATGAGGTTGTCTTTGAGTCCTCAGAACAAAGGCCTCATACAAAGTTTGATAGTAGGTACTATGTTGCATGAGCCGATCCTGATCAACCTGATATTGAGCCATGGGAATGGAAGAGGTTAGTGAAATCTCAGTATCTAATCTATGCCACCTCTCTGTGGCCAGCTCCTACCTCAAACCATCTTGCTCCTCTTAGAGACCATCTCACTTTGTAGTAATAATGGCTACTTATCCCCCTGTAGCCTTCCTCTGAGTATTCTTGACATCTTGATCTACAATGTGAGCATCCTTGTTTGTAGTTAATTGTACTATCTGAGTTATTTTTATTGCATCCCCTTATGGGGGAGAACCTTGTGGTACCTTTTGGTCCTAATGTTGTTGATCCTTATGAGGCTAATCTTGGTGTTGTTGATGTTTCCCATCATCCTACCCTCAAGCCCTATCTAGCTACTCCACTATGATCCAAAGCCTCTACCTGTCACCCCTCCTTCCTGTGATACTACCCACTCTTTGGACATGTCCCATGACTAGCCCAATGCTAGTAGGATATGTAAATCATATTGGAATATGATGTGCTCACCACTGGTAAAAATATTGAGTAGTGTTGGATCTGATGGACATATGACCTAGCCCCATCTGAATGGGGCAAGTCATCTGAACTCTTCAATAACATTAGTAGAAGAGGTTGTCAGCCCCCACACCCTAAACTCCCAGGCTATATACCTAAATCATGCATGATAATCATCTGCAAATCAAGTTTGTCGCTCTTCAAACTATTAGAGAACCCTATCAGGTAATTAATGCTCTAGAATGGTATCCACAAAGCCTATAAGCCACCATGTCTATCTATAAAAAGGGAGCTACTCCATTTCATCACGCTAGGCCCACAACCTAGCCAAGGCCTCCAAATGAACTCACCCAAATCATCAAAAATTCCTTGCCAGTAGTGTAATATGCCAAGCCAAGTGTAATGCAAAAAATATGAATAATAATAAGAATATGGATCATCCTCATCCTGGTCCATTATTCCATCTAACCTCATCATTGGAATCCTCTCCCAGACCCATAAATGGAAGTGTCATCCCTATGGAGATAACGCTACTGCCATGATAAGCAACCTCATGCATGTCTTTATACAAGTATGCAAAAACACACAAAACCCAAGAATATCAAGTCCCATGCTTCATCATTTGCTCAATGCAAATTCCCTATCCAATAGGAAATAATTGACCTCTGCAATCAGGCACCACAATCCCCATGATCAAACCAACTAAAACCATAGATATCAGATCAACATCCTCAACGAAGGGAGATAGGTTTATCTCTGAATCCACTACCTGTAGCTATTGAACACCAAGTACTCTTGCATGGTGAGGGTACCCTATCTAACATAATAGGTAACTAGCTCACTGTGAATGGGGATCTAGAGAATCCTCCAAACATCCTCTAATATAATGTTTGCCTTGCTATTCGGCAGATGGAATGACAACGTCTTAGAATGCCATCTCTCTACAAGCATGGTCATCATCACTTTATGGCATCAGATCTTAGGCATGTAACATATGTGACACAGTCCCACAACGTCGAGGAAGTCTTGCTCAACCTCCTAAAAAACCAGTGATCAAGTCAAACAATTTTCATGACCGTACCTCCCTAGAATATGATGGTTTAAGAACCGTCTGTAAACGTTCAACCCACAATGTCAAGAATTTTCTATAAAATCAAATCAAGAACATAAAAATACAAAAAAATTAGCCAATTCATTCAATTTTTATAATAGCAAGCCTTTTTTTGGATGATAGTGACAAAATTTTGTGATAGCAACTACTCTATACAAAAGTAGTTATTTCAAACAATAGCGTGCAAATTTTACAAAAGTGGTTACTTTACAAACAAAAAAGCAATAGCACATGGATTTTACAAAAGAAGTAAACAATAGCATGCAAATTTTACACTACCAATCAAATTTCACACTAGCGTGAACTTTTTTCAAAAGCAGTAAATCTACAAACTACGATAGCGGTCAAATTGAAACAATAGTGGTAAAAACACAAAACTACTGCTATCATCTAATTTTTTTTAGCATTAATTATGTAAAAATAAAAAGACAAAAACAAGAAAGGAAGTGGTACATACCACGATGCCTGCACTAGCTAGCCTCCTGAAAGAACTAATTTCCTTTGCATGGTGTGGCGCACCCAGAATCCTTGCCATTGCAAATCGACAATCGTCGAAACAAGATCTCTAGAGGCAAGAATTTTCTAAGGCTAAAAGTGCAAAATGAGGAAAAATGAACCCTAATTACCTATTTTTTACCCCCCAAACCCTATTGTTTTTACCTTAGAAACCATCCTAGGTTAAAACTAAGACCTCCTTGGAACATTTGAAACCACAAACGAGGGCCCAATAGCCTATTTTTTTGTCCTCTATGCATATGAACTATAACGGAACCTTGTCGCAAGCTTGACCCAAAAAGTAATTTTTTAGCCAACCTCTTGAGGGTGCAACCCAATGTCATATTATCTTTCCGTTGACTATCGGGGCATAGTGGGGGATATTAAAAAATTCAAATCTTGATCTAAACATCAAATTCTTTAAAACACAGCAACCAATACTTTTTCTCAAAGATGGGAAAAATGTAGACATGTAAAAATGACCTAACACATATCACACATCTTGAATGAGATTTTTCCATTATCGACATCATTATCATTAATATAATTGTCTTTCACATCATTTGCATCATTAACCCTATTTTTCTCTATTAGTTGAATAATCTTTAATTATTTAATTAATTCACTATATCGTCACCTAATTTAACGTTATTCCTTCTGATTAATTAAATAAAAATTCATAATTTAATTAAATCACTTTCCCCTCTCTAAAATTGAATAATTAAATAAATTATTCAAAATCATTCAACATGGTCAATAAACAAATATATCTTTATTTGTTTAATTCAAACATGACTTGCACATTCATCTCCAAATATTAATTAATTATTCAATTAATTAATCATCCTCACCCCTTTTTTGATTGAGTAAATCATTATCACTGATTTCTCACTCTAATTGGTTGACTTACTCATCTATTCCACAATCCTAGTAACCACTCAATCTATTCCTTAATCCCACTAACCGCTCAACCTAATTTCTTCAATCCCCCCAATCATTCTAATCCATTTCCTCTAAATTATTTTCAACCGTTGATCGTGATCTTTTACTATTGAATCTCAATCGCTCATCTCAAACCTAGAAATCTATAAAACAACCCTCTTCATTCAAAAAAAATGATCAGAGAATCTAGAGAATTTATGCAAAGAGGTCATGCTAGATTGACATTCAAATTCTTGAGAGAAAATACACACACGTCTTCGATCACCATTAACACACATTTTGAAGCTTTTTCAAACAAGAAATGGAGCCTTTGTATTGATTCAAATGCAACTCAACATCAATATGGATTACACTTCAACACAAGATGGTAACGTTTAAATTTTGTGAATTCAATTTATGTTATCTTTATGATTGCATTGCTTGTTGATTTCATTGTTTTGAATTGATTTGGTTTAATTCATTGTTATTTCCCTTTGCTTATTTCCCCCCTTATAGTTTTATTGGTTGAGTAGGATGCATGTAGAGAGGGGTGTACCACATACTTGGATTTTTTTTAAGCTGGGAATGGAAAAGACAAGCATGATGGCATAGGTGCAAGTGTGAACATAGCTCTGGTTAAGGAACAAATGAAGATTAGAGGTGGTGCAACATTCAGTAATGCACACTCTATTGTTGATTGGTGTACTTATGCATTATCACGAGTAGGGACGCTTGATTCACAATTGTGTGGGTTATTTTGGTTGGTTGAGGAGGACACAATAGGAGACAAATGGGAATGTCAAACAATTAGAGACTCTTCAAAGATGCATTCATTTTGAAGCTCAAATGCAGGTGCATGGACCATATGGACATGAGAGTTGCCTTGTTTTTGTCATAATTGTATTCAGTGTGATTGGGATCAATGTGAGTCAAGTGAGTGGGTAGATACATGGATTCCATAGTACCTAACCCCTTTATTTGTAGCACAATCCTCTTTAGAAGATGAAATGGAAAGTTCACTTGACTACAACCATCTTTCAGATCTTGTACAACTAGGACATGTCTATGCAATTGTAGCACCATAAGGGAATGAAGCGGGATCAAACTATTGGTTGGAATGATGTGTACAAGGAAAGAAGAAGCTAACACAAATGATGATATATGATGATGGGTTCATGTATCCTACAGGTTCAATTGTTGTTTCCAAAACCTAGTTACAAACATATATGATTAGAAAGAATGACATACTTGCATTTAAATACTATGAGAAACACAAAACCATTCTCATTTATTCACACCTTGTTATAATAACAAATTTTAAGTTATTGATACATCATGCTAAACCAAGAACAAAATAATTGTGGACAATTAGTAGTGTTGACCATGAAGCATTACTCAATAATCTGAAGGTAAAAGATGACCCTTCAAGCACACTTGAGTAGAATATCGTTTGTTGTATGGGACAAGTATGATATTTTTCATATTTTTTTATTATTAATGTTCATAATAATTAAATTGCTTGATTTGGTCAAGTTCATAATTTAGCTTTTTTGGAATTATATAGATTTGTTACTCTAAGCATACCATTTCATTATCATTTAGGTTGTTTAGAATAATATAGATTTGTTATTCTAAGTATATTTAGTTAAACCAAAAAACTAATGAAAGTGATAAAAAATAATGATCATATAGATTTTTTATTATAAGTATATTGCGATGTTTGTGGCATGATGGACCATGGAGTTGCTATAGCAATAGCCAATTTTGATCCTTTGGAAAAGGCATGTGACATATTAGTAAATTCGACATTATATTTTCTCTTTTATGGTCTATTATTGAAAATTCTAATGATAATTGAATGTAGTTTAATTGCTATCTTGATGGTTTCTATAGGTTCTTTTCACTCTAGATCATCAACATGCTACTATTGTGGAAGAACATGATGATTATTTATTTGTGGTAAGTGATTATTTTGTTATATGCCATTCCACAATTCAATTTCTATATATTAACATCTACACTTCTTATTGTATCAATTGTGTCTCCAAAAGAGTGAAGAGAGAAGGACTATGTATTAGGGTCATTTGCTGTATTCCTACGTGGAATTTTTCAACATATATTTTATACTATTGATATATGTGACATTTTATGTCCATATGACTCTTTTGTAATAAGCCTGTATGACTTTATTGGATATATTGTTTTCTTTTTTCAATATATATCATTGTATAGCCCTACAAATTTTTGATTAATGCAAATTTTATTTGACCACTGCTATCAAATTTTATAGTTTTATCCTAAACTTTGTCAACATGAGGATACTTTGCAACTTATGTGATTTCATGTGTAAACTTATTATTCATGTGTATACTTTGTATTCATGTGTGTACTTCATGACTTGTGTGTATTTGAGTGCATGCTTCAATTATTTACATGTATTTGATTATATGCTTCACTTATTCACTAATTCTTGCATAAACCCACCCATCCAAATGTGTTGGAACTGTCAGTTTAATCACACAATGAACAAAACAAAAGTTACACCACCTTGCAACTTTACATTGTATGCATCTAACGATTTTTCCATTAGCTGAAAACTCAACACCATGGGAAAATGCTTTAGAGATCTCAAAAACTAAGAGAGTTATTATAGAGGGGCCCTAAGTGATCCTGTAGCCTAAGATATAATATTTGTAAGTGCCAGGATTTTTGAGTAATAGCTCTTCAAAGTTTGCTACTTTTTTGCACTTTGGTCTCTTAAGAGACTTTGCTAGTACAATGTATCTTAGACTATTTCAGTGTGTTTGGGTGCTAAAAAAGACCTTTCCTAGCATAAACCCACCTATTTAGATGTGTTGGAACTATCAGTTTGGCCACACAACGAACATAACAAAATTTACACCACCTTGCAACTTTACACTGCATGCATTTGATACTTTTTCCATCAACTAAAAACTTGACACCATGGGAAAGCACATTAGAGATATCAAAAATTGAGTGAGGTTATTGTAGAGGGGCCTAGGTGATCTCGTAGCCTCACACAAAATATTTGTAAGTGCCACAGTTTCTAAGTAATAGCTCATCAAAATTTTCTACCTTTTTGCACTTTGATCTCTTAATAGACTTTGCTGGTACAATGTAGCTCAGACTATTTTTGTGTGTTTGGGTGTAAAATAGGACTTTTCCTAGAATAAACCCACCCATCGGAATGTGTTGAAATATTGGTTTGGTTGCATGATGAATAAAACAAAATTTACACCACCTTGACTACATGCATCTGACGCTTTTTCCATCAATTGAAAACTTGACACCATGGGAAAACACCTTAGAGATATCGAAAACCAAGAGAGGTTATTATAGAAGGGCCCTAGGTGATCTCGTAGCCTTAGATGCAATGTTTGTAAGTACCATGGTTTTTGAGTAATAGCTCCTTAAAGTTTTTTGCCTTTTTGCACTTTGGTCTCTTAAGAGCCTTTGTCGATACAATGTAGCTCAGATATTTCAGCATGTTTGGGTGTGAAACAAGACCTTTCGTAGTGTAAATCCACCCATTCAAACATGTTGGAATTGTTGGTTTGGTTGCATGATGAACAGAACAAAAGTTACACCACCTTGCATTTTTACACTGCATGTGTCTAACGCTTTTTCTATCAACTCAAAACTTGACACCACATGAAAATGCCTTAGAGATATCAAAAATTGAGAGAGACTATTATAAAGGGCCCCTAGATGATCCTATAGCCTCAAATAGAATGTTTGTAAGTGCCATGATTTCTGAGTAATAGGTCATCAATTTTTTTTCCTTTTTGCACTTTGGTCTCTTAAGACTTCGTCGATACAATGTAGCTCAAACTATTTCAACATGTTTGGGTGTGGAAGAGGACCTTTAATAGCATAAAACCACCCATCTAGAAATGTTGAAACTTTAGGTTTGGTCCCACAATGAATAAAATGAAAGTTACACCACCTTGCAACTTTACACTACATGCATTTGATGCTTTTTCTATCAACTTAAAAATTGACACCATGGTAAAATGCCTTAGAGATATCAAAAGCTGAGAGGTTATTATAGAGGGGCCCTAGGAGATCTCATAGCCTCAGATGAAATGTTTTTAAGTGCTATATTTTTTGAGTAATAGGTTGTCAAAGTTTGCTTCCTTTTGCACTTTGGTCTCTTAAGAGACTTCGTCAGTACTATGTAGCTCAGACTATTTCGACATGTTTGGGTGAGAAAAAATACCTTTGCTAGCAAAAATCCACCCATTTGGACGTGTTGGAACTATCGCTTTGGTTGCACAATGAATAGAACAAAAGTTACACCACCTTGCAACTTTACACTACATGCATCTGATGCTTTTTCATCAACTGAAAACTTGACACCACAGGAAAATGCCTTAGAGATATCAAAAATCTAGAGAGGTTATTCTAGAGGGGCCCTAGGTGATCTTGTAGCCTTAGATGGAATGTTTTTTAGTGCCACATTTTTTGAGTAATAGGTCGTCAAATTTTTCTTCCTTTTGCACTTTGGTGTCTTAAGAGACTTCACTAGTACAATGCAACTCAAACTATTTTGGAATGTTTGGGTGCAAAATAGGATCTTTCCTAGTATAAACCCACCCATCTGGATGTGTTGGAACTGTCAGTTTGGTCGCACGATGAAAAGAAATAAAGTTACAACACCTTGCAAGTTTACATTGCATGCATGTCATTTTGGTCTAATGGCATGTATGTGATTGAGGTTCAAGTACACTTATGTATTACAATTAAATGGTGTAGATCATATTTTCATTATACATCAAACTTTTATGCCATGTCTAATGTATTTTTTTATGCATCATAATTGAATGACATTGACTCTTGTCTTTGATTGTTTAAATTGAGTATGACAATTGTGTTAGGTTGAATGGCATATATGACAACATCCTATCGATTTTGGATTTTGTGTTAAGCATACATCATAACTAGTGTTCATTATGGTGTGCTTAGTGTGTTTATTCATGCATGTTGATTATGAATTTTTGAGTTAAAGTTCTAATAACATATATGCCACTAACTTGTATGGATTTGAGTTGATGGTTACAAATTATTATTTATGGAAGTTTTTTGAAAGTTTCTTGTTCATGCATAATGGTTGAATGACATTGATGCTTCTATGTGACTGTATGATATTTGTATGAAGGAATTGATGATATATATCATTTTTTTGTATGTTGGGTTTTGTTGAAAGGTTGCATTACATTTGTATTCCGTTTATATATTCTTATTTGAAGATTGTGTCAAACTCATATAGCAAGTTTGGTGTGGGTCAAGGTTGATTGACATATATGACAATATCATATGAGTGTTATTATTTTTGTGTGAAGTGTGCATTATGGATAGTGTGCATCAAGCCCATATGGTATGCTAGTTTGCTTATTCATGCATTATGGTTAGCAACATTCATTTTTGTGCATTACGATAATACAAATTGCATGTGGAAGGTCACATAACATGCATGTCATGGAGTTTTACTTGGTTTGTTTAATGGTTTTATCACACTCATATGACGTGCATATATAATGTTTGTTCATGCATCATGGTTGAGTGATGTCTTATTTGTTGATCACGATTATTGTATAGGTTTCACATGACCAATTTATCTTGTTGAGTTGTAAGGAATTTTTTTGAAGGTTGCATCAAATCCCTATGGTGTACATAATGTTCTTGTTTATGTATCATGGTTGAAAGATAGTGATTCTTATTCATGATGATTTTGTGTGTTTTATATGAACGGTCTAGTGACATGTTATTAAGCTTGAAGGTTTTAATGGAATGAATGTTGAATTGAGTTGTAATGGTTTTGTTTGATGGTTGCATCACTCATATGGTTTGCATAGAGTGTTTAGAACCACTAAGCGACATTTATTTTTATCAAGATGATTATATTACTTTTGAATGAACAATTTAATGACATATATTTCATTAAGTTGTATGGGATTTATTTGAATTTTTTAATCAATCAAAAGAATAAATTCCATAAGACTATTATAAGCTTCTCTTTTCATCTTTATTGCCTTATCTATGAGACCACAATTCTTTGAGGCATTTTTTCAAATAGTTCCTCTCAACAAATATTATACAGTGCTTCTCATACCATTTTTCATTAATTTTAGCTTCTTTTGAAAAAAATTAGCTACCCATTTCATTACAGGAGTTCAAAAAAAATTAAAATGTCAAATGTAAATTCATTCAAGAGAGCTTAAAATCATGTGTATTCTCAAATTGAGTGTTCAACATACAACATATGGAGGTAATCAAATATTTGAAAACTATACTACTCTTCCTCTTTGTTGGTACCCCTATGAAACTTTTCCTACAATAACATTGGTATTCTTAGCTCAAGTCATTCATATTATGTTGTTAACATCTAGTAGCTTGTTTGAAAGCACCCATTTTAGGCTTTTAGCCATAGCAAAAAGACATTAAATTATTTGGTAAAATAATTTGGTAGACATGTATGAAAAATGTGGTATAATAGAAAAGGTAGTCAATTGTTTAAAAAAATGCCTCAAATAAATGCGGTCTCATGGAAAGTAATGTATGCAAACCTTAATATGAATGAACTCTAACGTAGATGGATTACTAATTGTAATTCATAAGTTCTATTAAAATACAATTTTTTTAATCTATAACATGTTAATGATCATAACTTTAAACCATTCTATAATAATTATACATTCCATTTTGAAGTTTCAAAGTAGAAAGACATGCACACGAGGAAAAAATTAGATCAAATATCAATTCTTATATATCAAAATGTAGAATAATTGTGTTTGTGAATATGCAAATTTGGCATATATGCCTACTCAAAATAAGTTATATAAATTGTGGCATATATTCCATCTCAAGATCTATCAATCCCTAAATGTATCAATCTCTATCAAATCTTAATCATGTGTTGGATCATCAAAATTGAGCCTCCTCGAAGAACTTAGTGGCTCTGAAGTTTCCTGCACAATAGCAATTCAAACCACAAATTAGACTAATTATGTGAATGGTTGACAAGATAGACTAGTAAATAGAAACTTATATACTATAATTTAGAAATTATTAATTTAACATTAGGATCACTATATTGAACTATATTTTATCAAAAATGCAATTCTTGTTTACCTCAAGTCTTGCTCTTTTTTTTGCAAGATATTCTCCATTTGGTTATCCCTTAGGATGATTAGGAGTCCTCGTATAAGGAAATGGTCCCACATTCATCACATTGTTGAAACAGGCAGAGGATTATAACAGGTAAAATAAAATTGATATGAATTAATAATAATATTTACTAAACATATATCTACTCCTATCTAAATGTATATATCTACAATATAAAATAAACACACACTTGTTGTGATGCTTGTACACTAGATGGACTCATGATGGATGAATCAACTAAGATAGTTTCCTATATAAAAAATGACAAGAATGTAACACAATTTAAAAGTACATGCACATATAATGATAATATCGAGAAAATAAAAAAATATACCTATCGTGCAACTTCTTGTATTGCCCTCCATGATTCATCATTTCATTATGTTTATGTTTGATGCTTGTGGATTCATTTTATGTCTTAGGTACTCTTTGTTTGTGGTTAGAGCATTTTATAATGGCACTTGTTTAGTATGTTAGCTAATTAGAAATGACTTTTATTATTTTCTATCAGATGTTTGATAAATGTCTTTTTGGGTTGCTTAGTTTAAGTTGCTTGTTAAATGTTGTTCTTGGTTAATTGATTCATTAAATTAAATTATTATGTGACAAGTATTTAGGTAATCAAATATAAATAGAATTATTAATTGTATATGCATAAAATTGGTCATGTCCAATCCTGACATTTAATTAAATACTTTATTATTTAATTAATCCTCTAAAGTCCTCTACATATGATTAAATTAAATTAATTTAATTATATTGTTCATTCACTTTATTCTTTTGTCATGATTAAATAAATCAATTTTATTTAATTATTTCACATCCATATGTCTACTTAATTAATTAAATAAATACCCTTTATTTATTTAATTATCACCTTTTTGAATTTAATTAAGTCTTTTGATTTAATTAAATTTAAATATTTCTTTTCTCCTATTCAAAAATTTCTTCTAATTAATTAAATATTTTATTTAATTAATTTCATCCACGTCATTTCTTAAACAATTTAATTAAATATCTTTCATATATTTTCAAATCATAATTAAATATTTTATTTAATTATGAAATCCTCCATTATTCTTCAAATCTTAATTAAATATTCTATTTTAAGAAAATCTTCCATGTCACCAATAAATGAATAATTTAATTGATAAATTCATTATTTATCTTCAAAATCTTTCCAAAATCTCACAAAAGATGATTTTTACAATTCATCT
The DNA here is from genome assembly GCA_007258455.2 of Sequoia sempervirens. Classification (NCBI taxonomy): domain Eukaryota; kingdom Viridiplantae; phylum Streptophyta; class Pinopsida; order Cupressales; family Cupressaceae; genus Sequoia; species Sequoia sempervirens. Next base: position 590,591,003 of record VDFB02000015.1, on the reverse strand, counting down.
TTATCATCTCATCTTATCTCTTCTATAGAAAAGGAAACAAATCTTGCTTTCTGTTTTCTTCTATTTTTCTCTCCAGTCTTATCCATCTTCGACCGTTCGATCTACAAGGAATTTTCATAGCCATTGATCACATCATCCAATTAGAATCTTTTGAAAACTCTATAAATATCCCTACGAATCCAAGCATTGGTTACACACAACATATACGTACATTAGAAATTGCTTGCATTCTAGCAATCTAGCATCTTAGCATTGTCATTATCATCTTTAGCTTTCGTAATTTCATAATCTTTCATTTTAATATTCATAGCATGTTAATCATATCTTAGCATAGCATACATCCATCTTTAATGACATTAAACATCAACAAAAACACTGGAGATAGAGGACAATGGAACGTCTTTGAAGCATAAATAGAGTTTGCATTTCTTTTCTTTATTTTATGCTTTGATTTAAAGTTTCATTGGTGTGTTTGATTTATTGTTTTTACATTTGATACACCTAAAATCGATCACACATTAATAATTATAGTTGATAATAAATTAAAAGTGTGATTAAATATTAAGTAAAATATTATATTAGAAAAGCTACAATTAATAAATAGTAATAAATAGAAAGAAAGTAATATGATAATGAAATAAGTCAGTTTTCTTCTAATCTATTGCATGCAGCTGTAAAATTAATTATTTGCTTAAAAAAGAAGAAATTGAATGCTTTTTGGGGATTCTGGAGACTTTGATTAGGGGGGAATCAATTATGTGTTTTTGGGAATAATTTTCCATTTGTGCATTTTATGCATCTCTCTCTGGGGTTTTGGGAGTTCAAACATCGATGGGGAAACTATATATCATTTTCAGGGTAACAAGAAAAAAGAGAGAGGTGGGAGGTAGTTCCTCTGAGAGCTCTCTCTCTCTCACCACCACAAAAGACTTAGCTTGTCTTACCTAAATAATCTCCAGAGAGTCTTTGTATTTTATCACCTCATCGACATCGTTAAGGCCATAGGAAGGAATATGGAGCAACCCTCATTCTTCTCTCTTGGAATGATATCAATATTAGTTTCATGCTATTTCTTCCAATAAACCATCAACCTAAGTTATTAGATAGGTTATCTCAAATACTGGATCAAGCTATATGAAGTTGTGGCATGCTTGGTTAAGAATGTGGTAGACCTTGAGTATCGTTGGTCTAGATGGAATCAACTATGAGGAAGCCCTTATGGATTGAAGCATCTTCCAATATGGAGAGGTAAGAATTCCTTATTTTAGCTCCCTTGTATTGTGAAAGAATCTTACAATAATGCAATATACCTACAACTATAGTGTGTGTAACCACTATCATTTTGTGGAACGTATATTTTGGAAGATGATCATAGTCAAAATTTAGAACATCAAATAGTAACTTATACTAATCAGCCTGATCTTGATCTAATGCCTTGCCTAAATGGTGCAGGAGCACCTAGATCACTAGTTGCCTCATACAAAATTTTTGTCTAAATTGAATGATTCATTTGTAAATTCATGTAAATGGTCATATGAAGACCTATTTCATTGTATTTAATGTCCTAAGTTGGTCACTAGGGGGTTGGTGAAGCTAGATTTACAAAAATGTTGTTAAGTTATCAAAAATATAAAAAGGTGCAAAAGTGGAAAAATACAAAATCACACAAAGGAGATGAAGAGTCACCATTTCAAAGTGAGTTGTAAAGGAAGTTGTAACTGTTGAGGAGACAAAAAGACAATTGTAAACTTCTTTAAAAGGCTTGTGAAGGTCGAGCAAAGGAAATTACATTGTATTCTTGAAGAAATATATCAAATAAAAGCACCCTGTTTATAATTTTATGTGTTTCTTCTTGTTTTGCTGACTCTTGTACAACCTGTATGGTATATTCAGACCCTGATCTTTGTAGATCCAAGAAGAAAAAATAAATATCTTTCATTTGAGTGCATTTAGAGGGAAATTTATTGTGTTTATAATTGTTAGGGCATATTTTCTGAAGTTCAGTTTGTAACCCTCAAATTAGGGTTTTGAGAGTTACATAGAAGAATTTCCTCTACTCCACCAAATTAGGCTTTGTATAATGGCGGGGTAGAGTGAGATATGATGATTTAGGGTTTGGTTACATTTTTTTGTGCAGTGGAACAAGAATACATTGAAGAAAAGTTGTTGTTACAGTATTTGAAAGGTTTTCCAAGCAAGAATTGCTGCTATAGTCATGAGCAATAAGGAATAACATTTGTAGAGGGTTATTGAACATTCCAAGAGCATGTACAAACCTAAAAAAACATGTTTGAGTCAGTTTCTAAGAGGCAGAAGGTAAGGAGTATGGTAATCCAATAAGCCCTCATTGTAGGGATTACATTATGCATAAAATAAGGGTTTCTTGAAACATTGATTTATGGAGCCTTTCTGTCTCTAAAAAGGTTCAATTCCTTATTTTTGTGACATTTTGAAAGACTATTTTCAGTCCTTTGGTAATTTTGAGATGATCTATAAGCACTTCATTTGTAATCTAGGCCTAATTTAGTAGCCTTTTCTAGTGTTATATTCAAGAATCTGGTAGTTACTTAAAGCGGGCTATTGAAAGCTATTGTTATGTTGGTATTGATAACAATAGGCCTCTGAATATGTATTTGGTTCTGGGTAATTGGATTGGATTTGTGAGAATTCACCCAATTTAGGTAATGGAGACCTAATTGTCAAATAGTGCTTGATTTCATGGAAAGAGGAAACTTGATAAGACAATGATAAGGGTAGTCATAAATGTTTGAAGGTTGTCCTATGAGTGTGAGAATCAATGTATCTGTTAATTAGAGTTATGTGACTATGTTACAAGTTTGTTTTCATTAGAAACATGGTGGTTATGAGCTTCTTGAAGCCTGATAATAGTTATAACAAAGAATGCAAGAAAGGTTGACTTTTACCTTGGAAAAAGAAGTGTTTTATTGAAGAGTAAAAGTGTGTATAATGGAAGGTATGAAATGTTATGTTTTCCTGATTTGGTTTTGGGTTAAGTGTAGTCACTTTGATGCTAGTTATGGTGTTTTGGGATTCTGATAAAGGCTTGGTTTGAGGTTTTGGTGATTTGGCTCTTGGGTAGCGTTGGAATTTCAAATGATGTTGATAGATTTTGTTGAGTTGATAAGTGAAATTGGTGTAATGAATAATGAAATTGATGAAAGGATTGATGAATTTGATGAATTAAAGATTCTTGTTCAATTTGATCTTCTCCTAATTCAATTGGGTCAGATGTATCCTAATGATTGAGTGTTTGGATATGATGCTCTGCATCACTAAAGCCTCTGTGCTTGCATGTGAGTCTATGCCATCACATAAGGTTTCAGTTCTATCATTTCTCTCTCTCTCTCCAACTTTCTTGCTAATCCTGCCTTATTTTCCTTTTCGACAAGAATGGTCTCTAAACCTTATTTTGGTATATTTATTAGAATGTTGCCACTATAGATATGGTTTTGATTTAGAGAATTGCAGATGAAAGATTATTTCATCTATAAATGCTTGTAGATGATTAGATTTTAATAGAACATGATAACCGCTCATTCACACCAAAGTGTACTCTTGCATGAGTAATGCTTGTTTTATTTATAAAATGCATTTGGGCTTTTGTGACATATTCTGACCCTCCCAATGCCTAATTTGTATGCACCCTACTCACACTTTGGATGGAAGAACTATGAGTTTTTCTATATTCCTCTTTCTATTTATCCTTTATTGCATCTTCATCTCAAATTAACTTGGAGCTTGAGTCAGTCTGTGGTGGAGGAACTTTTTCTGAAAAGGGAGGCAGATGTTCAAACCTAGTGTTGTTATGTTTCCTTTACGAAAATGGATACCATAGAGATCTAAGCTCTAAAATGAGGATTTAAACTTGTATATGATTGTACTCATAATTCAATACCAATTTTGATTAATTTATTTTATCAGATATTCATTGCACCACCTCTTTACCTCCACGCTTGCATGCATGATTTTATTAATGTAGATTGAATCCCTGCATCTTAGTTGAAGAGATTTCATGAGGCACCATTATATGTTAACTTATGAGTATTCTCCTTAGATAGATTCTGATTTATAATGATGGGTAGGGGAACTTTTATATTCTTCTTCATCTATATCTCCTTGGCTCTATAGTGTTGTAGGGTTCCTTGTCGACCTACTAACTGTAGGAAATCCTAATCTCTAAAGGGCTCTCCTATCTATCTTCCATTTAGTCAAAGAATATATTAATTGGGGATTCCTATCAATTGTGTCGATATTCATGGATGTCATTCAATGAATTTCCTAGCGAGTGTTACCATCTTTCTATTTGACCTAATTTGGAGGGATGTATCCAGTCGAGCCTACAAATTGGTAGAGAGAATCATTGCATTGGTTTGGTTATGTTTGGAAGTCGGGGAAATATATGTTTCGAGGATTATGTTTTATAGTTTGTATTAAATTTTATATGTATATATATTTATATGTTTATATATATGTATGTGGATGTTTTCGTATGAAAACAACTTTAGGTTTATAATATATACCTATATTTATATATGTATATATATATAAATACATAACGATAATTGTGTATATATATAATTGTCTATATTAAGATGTTAAAAATGTATAGTTATGTCTATGTGAATTCAATCGAGGATTTAATTATAAGAATAAATTAGATAATTAAATGATAAAGGAAAAATGCATATTAATAATAATGATCTTCTTAACAATGTATGTTAAGTTGCTTATTTATTAGGTTTAGCGGCATTCTTTTATGTATTAAAGGAATATAGAAGAATGGAATTCCTATCACATCATCTAAATATTAATATAGTGGTCTTATTTATTTATTGAATATGTGTATGGGTAATTGTAGTGTCATAGTTAGATCGCCCTTGTTTTAAGCTAAAGAAGTTTTCTTACATATATTCCACTTATGTTTAACATGTGTGTAAGAGGGTTATATTGTGATTGCAATTTTAAGTAGATTATTTTACAGTGAATTACTTGATAGTATGTTGATCATGATCTATATCTGAGTGTAATTATTAATTCTATTTGGTTGGCATGAAGTAAGCATAAGTCAAAGGTATGTTAAATAATATATATTACTAGGCTTATTCGAGTATTAGAAAGTATGAATGAATCTTTCCTTTTAATCTATATGAACCTTGATCGTGGGAATTATCTTATTGATAACTAGATAGATATGTATAAGCAAATGACACAATTCATCTTATATTTAGCAGTCATTTAACCTAGAATTGAAAATTATATATTTGGATAGAAAAATGGCGAATTAAGGATTTCACTCAAGTTGGTTTAAATGTAGAATTCTTTTATTTAAGAGTTGATTTTCAAGAAGACTTAAGTTAACAAAATGAGTTGGTTTAATGATCAATTGAAATATAATAAATGAGAGTTTTTCCTTGTTGGGTCACATGTTCTCATTAATCACCTTCATGCAACCTTGAGTATAGGGTGCATTTGATTATGTTATACCATTTAAACTATTAGGGAGAGAGTTGTATTATGCTTGATTTCAATGAGACATTTGATTAGTGGAATTTTGGATGAATTTTGTCTTTTGTTAAAAGTGGGTGTTATTTTGTATATTGTTAAGGTTTGTTTCTAGAGGACTATGAGGGAGTATTTTTGTGTATGCATGTTTTATGATGGTTTTACTTTGAAGGTGGTATGGCAATGTTTTGGGTCATGTTCTTTGTGCAAGTTGAAAGCCCTATGGGTATGCCTTTTATCTTGGTATGGTTTCATGTGATCAAGGTTGATGAGCAAGATGGACAATGCCTTGCCTTATGTATAGTTTTGTGATTGTGATATGTTTGTGAGATGGTCCATGCCATGCACTATTTTTGGATTCATGTGATTATGATGAGTATACAAGATGGTAAATGCCTTACTTTATTTGTGGGGTTTACTAGTTACAACTAGGGGGAGTGAATCTCAATGGGGGCTGGAACCCAAAGTGGTTGACTAGGATAACCTATTGGGAGTTTCTTAATTCAATGATAACATTAATAATGAATTAGGAGTTGGGTAGTTCTCACATTAATCAAGATAATGGTATGCCTCACTCATGGCTCAAGTGCTCATTTAGGCTTGAGATGAGATGAGAAGGCCTGGAATGGAAAGATCAACTACCTTGTCCTGATGAAAGGTATGTTGATTCTGCATGAGTTTGTATGGGGGTCAAGTATTGGTAGAGGCTACTAGGATAACCCAGGATGGGGGTCGAGGCCTAGGAAGATCAGCTGGGATAACCCATAGCAAGCTATGTGATGAAACTCCTCCCTATTGCAATCTAGCATTCCCTAGTTGTGTTTTTCCCTTCTGTTGTGTGAATGCCTCTGGAAGCAATGTATGTGTTTTATGAGATGTTAATGTTGTTGCAGTGTTGTGTTGAAGCCATGTTTAGCTTTATTTATGTTAGCCTTCTATCTTCTTGATTGTTTGTTTGTAGTGGGACCTTATGTTATCCCCTAGCATAGGGGATGGGCCTTAGGGTTCCACATGGTCGGGAGGTTGGTTCTTTTTCCTCCATTGGGTTTCCCTTACTGCTTGTTCGTGTGCATGTAGGTTGTACCTTATGTAGTAGATTTCAGTTCTTATTCTAGTTCGAGAAGAAAATCTTCTATTTATATGTTAAGGAATGTACTCTTGTTGTACCATTGATTGTAATAGTGATGTAATCTTCCCAATTGTATTCAGGGAAGCAGTATTGTAAACAATGTATTGATGTAACAGAATATGATGGATTCTCATGTAATGGAATTTGTATATATATTTTAGTTTTTTATAAATGATCCTTCATTGTTATTAACTAATGTCATGTTCTTGATTATAGTTGTGTTAGTAATATAGTCATGAAACCTTAGAAGAATAGTTTAGTCTGTATGTTATGTTATATTATGTAGTTCATTGTTATGTTATTTGTTTAAAAAAAAATTAAAAAATTGTTCCATTATTGTAGCATGGTTATGTTTTCCTTTGGGGTTCCATGGCGGAGCATTAAACCTGGTATCAGAGCCCTAGTTCTAACTCTGGATGCTCTGGTTTCACATGATCCCATTATGTTGTCCTAGTTCTCTGTACTCTTGAGATTATGTCATCCTCTTTTTCCATCCTTGCCTAATAACCTTAGACTTATCCTTTGATGGTGTTTGTCCAATGGTGTAGAAAACTAGTGGAAAGGATAGGACCCTCGGTGTAGTGCGCAATGCATCGATATTCTTTCTATCAGGGAATGAATGGACCCTTATGTAGCCTTGTGATGTGACTTTTGGTGTAGTGCATTTGTGCATGTATGCGAAGAATGTATATTAAATCTAGAATATTATGCTTATGAAGTGATAACTTGTGTTTTCATGCTTCTGAAAAGGTGTAAAATCATGATCTTGTGTTGCATATGTTATGAGATTTAGTGTTGAATAATTAATATTTAATGGAAAATGTATGCTTTGTGTACATAATTATGTCGTGACGTTGGATGCATTGTTATGACCAGTATGTGATTATTCTATCATGACTATTATGCGATTATCATTTTGATTGTTATGTAGCAGATGGTTTATGAGTTGATTTGATTACTGAGTGTTGTCTTTAGATGTGATTGGGTGAAAGGGACATTGTTGCATTACTCAATTGTGAGTACCCTACTACACTGCAATTTCCTTTCACAATGTGACTGTTTATATGGATATGTGTACATGACCATTTTGTCTACTGCAGGTTGCAGGTACTAGGCATTGACTCCACCTGAATTGGTAGGTCTAAGCATTCCTTAAACCCAATAGAACAGTTGATTGGAGATAGAATATGGTCACTACCCTAGCCATCATCCTTAAAGAGGATGATAATCTAATCTGTCACCTCGTCTATGTCATCTGTTGTCAGTGGTCAGTTGGTCCTACTTCTTGACCTTGGTTAAGGTTTAAGTAATTGTTTGACATTTGGTTTGCTTGACTATTTGATGTTGCTTGTATTTACCTTAAAGGAAAGGTGAACATGATATTATTTAACAATTTTAGAACTAATGTGTGTTTTTTATTCTAACCATGCAACTTCCAGGGGTAAATCAAATCTTAGGGGGGAGGATGTAGTTCCCTCCATGATTCACCATTTCATGATGTTTATGTTTGATGCTTTTTGATTCATTTTATGTGTCAGGTACTCTTTGTTTTTGGTTAGAACATTTTATAATGACACTTGTTTAGTATGTTAGCTAATTAGAAATGACTTTTATTATTGTTTATCAAATGTTTGATAAATTGTTTTGGGTTGTTTAGTAAATAGAATTATTAAAAATTATAGTTGATAATAAATTAAAAGTGTGATAAAATATTAAATAAAATATTATATTGAAAAAGATACAATTAATAAACAGTAATAAATAGAAAGAAAGTAATGTGATAATGAATAAGTCAGTTTTCTTCTAATTTATTGCATGAAAGTTATTGATTTCATGTAGCTTCAAAATTAATTATTTTCTTAAAAAAATAAGAAATTAAATGTTTTTTTGGGATTCTAGAGACTTTGATTAGGGGGGAATTAGTTCTATGTTTTTGGGAATAATTTTCCATTTGTGCATTTTCTACATCTCTCTTTGGGGTTTTGGGAGTTCAAACAACGATGGGGAAACTATATATCATTTTCAAGGTAACAAGAAAAAAAAGAGAGGTGGGAGGTAGTTCCTCTGAGAGCTCTCTCTCTCACACCACCACATAAGACTTAGCAAGTCTTACCTAAGTAATCTCCAGAGAGTCTCTGTAGTTTATCACCTCATCGACATCGTTAAGGCCATAGGAAGGAATATGGAGCGGCCCTCATTCATCTCTTGGAATGATACCGACATTGGTTTCACTCTATTTTTGTTGATAAATCATCAACCCGAGTTATTAGATAGGTTGTCTCAAATACTAGATCAAGCTATATGAAGATGTGACATGCTTGATTAAGAATGCGGTAGATCTCGATTATCATTTGTCTAGATGGAATCAGCTATGAGGAAACCCTTATGGATTGAATCATCTTCCAATATGGAGAGGTAAGAATTCCTTTTTTTGGTTCCATTGTATTGTGAGAGAATCTTACAATAATGCAACATACCTGCAACTATATTGTGTGTAACCATTATCATTTTGTGGAATGTATGTTTTGGAAGATGGTCATAGTCAGACTTTAGAAAATCAAATAGTAACTTATACTAATTGGCCTGATCTTGATCCAATACCTTACCTAAAGCCTCTGCACTTTCATGTGAGTCTATGCCATCACATAAGGTTTTAGTTCTATCATTGCATTTCTATTCAAAATCTCTCTCTCTCTCTCCAACTTTCTTGCTAATCCTTCCTTATTTTCTTTTCCAGAAATAATGGTCCCTAAACCTTATTTTGGTATATTTATTAGAATGTTGCCACTATAGATATGGTTTTAATTTAGAGAATTATAGATAAAAGATTCTTTCATCTATAAATGTTTGTAGATGATTAGATTTTAATAGAACTTGATAATTTCTCATTCACACCAAAGTGTACTCTTGCATGAGTAATGCTTGTTTTATTTATAAAACACATTTGGGACTTTGTGACGTATTCTAACCCTCCCAATGTCAACTTTGTATGCACCCTACTCACACTTTGGATGGACGAACTATGAGTTGTTCTTGTAATATAGGTGGATTCGCTACTCACAAGTTCTCTTCGTTCAGAGAGCCTCAAGGGGTGAACTACGCTATACTACCTCAATGGAACAGTGCAGAAGTTTCAAAATCCAAAAGAGTAGGTCACAGAGATCTTCTGGACAAATTGTCAAGCTCTTGGCCAAAGGACATCAACACAAAACATAGACGATAGCGTGGTGTGCTGGCGTCCCAGAGGCGCGTTGGTGTCTCGTACAGACCAGAGAATGAGTTTATCACAAAAAATTCCTAAATGACCACTTCTACTCCAAATGCTAAAAAGCATAGAATATAGTAAAATAACATATAGTGATAGAACTAAGAAAAAGTGAAGAGAAAATGATAAAGGTAAGGAGAAGAAAGGAAATAAATACTTACAACCATGTGAGTGATGAAGCCTCCACCAAATGAATGTCTTCAAAACCTGCAAGCATGATATTTGGAGAGAATGTTGGGGCTGTATAGGGGTTTGCCTCAGTCAAACCCCCGTTTTGGTGTTCCCACCTCCACGGACAACCAAGAAGATAAAGAGAAAGAGTGTGATGAAAAAAGCATGTGGTGAAAGAAAATCCCACTCAGGAGTAGAACCCGCACCACAAATAAGTCAGGAGTAGAACCCACACCACAAATAAGTGTGTGATAAAAGCAAACCCTGCTCAAGGAGGAGAACCTGTATCACTAAGTAAATGTGCAAATAGTAGGGGATATGGAATCCCAGGATGCTCAAAAGCATAGGGAAAGGGATATGGAGTTGCAAGAGATAAGAAATCTATAAGGAGAGTTGCTAAGAGAGATTGAGAGAGCTTGGAGCTACTACCACAAGCTATATGAAACTATGCAAGAAAAAGTTGAAGTGTAGAAGGCTTAAATTAAAAGCTGGAGTGAAGCTAGAAACTAGCAGAATGGAGCTAGTTGTAGAGGATCCCTCAAATGAGGTGAGAAGAGGACTTTTAAGGAGGGAAAAGAAGCTTCTCGGGCCGTTTCAAAGAATCTCGGGCCGTTTCCACTGACAAACTTAGCTGACAAGTGGAAAACATGCTCAGAAATGGTCGTCTGAGCCTTGGCATGTCGAAGGATGCTAGTGGGGTGCATGAACATCTGCGCGATGCACTAATTTCCAGACACATCACACTACAAAACAATGCAAATTGGAAAAGGCACAAAATCTGATGGAAAGTTGACATGTGAGGGTGACTGTTGAAAAGGGTGTTGGAGCATCCTGAGAGGGAAAAAGGCTTATGAAAGGGTTAAAATGATTCTACTCAACATGCTAATGGAGTGGACACTAAAGTGGATGCAAATATATAGGTGAAATTGCAAGGGTGCAATTTTACTCTTAAACAGCTCTATATTCCTCTTTCTATTTATCCTTTACTGCATCTTCATCTCAAATTAACTTGTATCTTGATTCAATTTGTGGTGGAGGATGTTTGTCTAAAAAGCTCGATAGATGTTCAACCTAGTGTTGTTATGTTTCCTTTATGAAAACGGATACCATAGAGATTTGAGCTCTAAAATGAGGATTTAAACTTGTATATGATTGTACTCATCATTTGATACTAATTTTGATTAATTTATTTTATCATATATTCATTGCACAACCTCTTTACCTCCATGCTTGCATGCATGATTTTATTAATGTTGATGGAATCCATGCATCTTAGTTGAAGCATTTTTTTGAGTAACCATCATATGTTAACATATGATTCTTATCTTTAGCTAGATTCTAATTTATAGTGATGGCTAGGGGAGCTTCTATATTCTTCCTCATCTATATCTGCTTGGCTCTATAGTGTCGTAGGGTTCCTTGTCAGCCTACTAACTGTAGGAAATCTTAATCTCTAAAGGGCTCTTCTATCTATCTTCCATTTAGTTAGAGAAGATATTGGTTGGGGGTTCTTGTAAATTGTGTCAATATTCATGGATGTCATTCGATCAATTTCCTAGTGAGGGTTACCATCCTTGTATTTGACATAATTTAGAGGGATGTATCTAGTCAATCCTGCAAATTGGTAGAGAGAATCCTTGCATTGTATCTAGTTATGCTTGGCAGTCAGGGAAATATATGTTTCGAGTTATGTTTTATAGTTTTTATTAAATTTTATATGTATATATATTTATATGTATGTTTATATATATGTATGTGGATTTTTCCGTATGAAAACAACTTTAGGTTTACAATTTATACCTATATTTATATATGTATATATATAAATATATAATGATAATTGTGTATATTGAGATGTTAGAAATGTATATTTATGTTTATGTGAATTCAATCGAAGATTTAATTATATGAAGTAATTAGATAATTAAACGATAAAGGAAAAATGTATATTTATAATAATGATCTTCTTAACAATGTATGTTAAGTTGCTTATTTATTAGGTTTAGGGGCATTCTTTTATGTATTAAAGGAATATAGAAGAATGGAATTCCTATCATATCATTTGAATAGTAATATAAAGGTCTTATTTATTTATTGAATATGTGTATGGGACAATTCTAGTGTCAGTTAGATCACCCTTGTTTTAAGCTAAAGAAGTTTTCTTACATATATTCCACTTATATTTAACACGTGTGTAAGAGGGTTATATTGTGATTGCAATTTTAAGTAGATTATTTTACGATACATTAAGATAGTATTTTGATCGTTCTACCTTAGGATTTATCTGAGTAAATTATCACTTGCACTTCTTTTGTGACCAACTAGACCATTGATAGAAGGCAATTGCTGAAGTATCTCATGATCTATATCTGAGTGTAATTATTAATTCTATTTGGTGGGAATGAAGTAAGCATAAGTCAAAGGTATGTTAAATAATATCTATTACTAGGCTTATTCGAGTATTAGAAAGTATGAATGAATATTTCCTTTTAATCTATATGAATCTTGATTGTGGGAATTATCTTATTGATAACTAGATAGATATGTATAAACAAATGATACAATTAGTCTTATATTTAGTAGTCGTTTAACCTAGAATTGAAAATGATATACTTGGATAGACAAATGGTGAATTAATGATTTCACTCAAGTTGATTTAAATGTAGAATTATTTTATTTAAGAGTTGATTTTCAAGAATAAATAAGTTAACAAAATGAGTTGGTTTAATGATCAATTGCAATACAATAAATGAGAGTTTTTCCTTACTGGGTCACATGTTCTCATTAATCATCTTCATGTAACTTTGAGTATAGGGTGGATTTGATTATGTTATACTATTTAAACCATTAGGGAGAGAGTTGTGGTGTGCTTGTTTTGAATGAGGCATTTGATTAGTGGAATTTTGGGTGAATTTGGTCATTGTTTAAAAGTGGGTGTTATTGTGTATATTGTTAAGGTTTGTTTCTACAGGCCTATGAGGGAGTATTTTTGTGTATGTATGGTTTTATGATCATTTTACTTTGAAGGTGGTATGGGAATATTTTGGGTCGTGTGCTTTGTGCAAGTTGAAAACCCTATGGGTGTGCCTTTTATCTTGGTATGGTTTAATGTGAACAAGGTTGATGCATAAGATGGTCAATGCCTTGCGTTATGGATAGTTTTATGATTGTGATATGTGTGTGAGATGGTCCATTCCATGCATTTTTTTTAGATTCATGTGATTCTAATGAGTTTAGAAGATGGTAAATGTATTTCTTGATTTGTAGGGTTTACTAGTTGCAAGTAGGGGGATTGGCTCTCAATGGGGGCTGAAACCCAAAGTGGTTGACTGGGATAACCTATTGGGATTTTCTTAATCCAGTGATACCATTAATAATGAACTAGGGGGTTGGGTAGTTATCACATTAATAAAAATAATGGTATGCCTCACTCATGGCTCAAGTGCTCATTTAGGCTTGAGATGAAATGAGAAGGTCTATAATGGCAAGATCAACTGCCTTGTCCTCATGGAAGGTATGTTGATTCCACATGAATTTGTATGGGGGCCAGGGATCGGTAGAGGCTTCCAAGATAACCTAGGATGGGGGCCGGGGCCTAAGAGGATATTCCAGGATAACCCATAGCAAGCTATGTGATGAAACTCCTGCCTATTGTAGTCTAGCATTCCATAGTTGTGTTTTTCCCTTTTGTTGTGTGAATGCCTCTAGAAGCAATGTATGTGTTTTAATATGTGATGTTAATGTTGTTGCAGTGTTTTGTTGGAGCCATGTTTAGCCTTATTTATGTTAGCCTTCTGTCTTCTTGACTATTTGTTTGTAGTGGTACCTATGTTATCTTCTAGCATAGGGGGTGGACCTTATGGTTCCACATGATCAGGAGGTTGGTGCTTTTTCCTTGATTGGGTTTCCCTTGCTGCTTGTTCATGTGTGTGGAGGTTTTACCTTATGTAGCAGATTCTAGTTCCTATTATGGCTCGGGAAGACCATATTCTATGTATATGTTAAGGAATGTACTCCTGTTGTACCATTGATTGTAATGGTGATGTAATCTTCCCAATTGTATTTAGGGAAGCAGTATTGTAAACAATGTATCGATGCAACAGAATATGATGTATTCTCCTGTAATGGAATTTTTATATATTTGTTAGTTGTTTATAAATGATCCTTTATTGTTGTTAACTAATTTCATGTTCTTGTTTATACTTGCGTTAGTAATGCAATCATGGAACCTTAGAGGACTAGTTTAGTTCAAGTATGTTATCTTATATTATGCAGTTCACTATTATGTCATTTGTTTAAAAATAAATAAAAATTGTTCCATTATTGTAGCATGGTTGTGTTGTCCTCTGGGGTTTCATGGTAGGGTGTTACACTTCTTCGAGTGTGTCAAGCTCAATCAACATGACTATAAAAGTACTAGGTTGTTGCATAAAAATACAAGATTACATTATAATATCAATCTTTATACACATATTTAAACATAATAGATTTCAAAAAATTAACATCTAAATAAGAATTTAAATGATACCATATGCTGAGTCTCTAGCCAAATGAAATGGACAATTGTGTAGCCTCCTACACTTGTGAAATTTGGTCCTCTATCAACAACTATTAAATATTTTGACACATAAACATATATTAGTACTAATATCTCTTATAGAAAATGAAAGAACTGATAAAATGCACTATGAAATTACTTTAAGTCTTATCGGTGCTTCCACATCATCTCTTCCACCTGATGTCTCTCATGGAAATGGTACACTCCATTCTCTCTCAACTCTGACATTTGACATATCATGGACCTCATAGTCGGATGTGTCAATTGGAGCCTCATTGGATTGTCAAAGAGGACCCAAACATATATTGTGGCACATAATGCAGTAATAGGACACAAATATGTGCCAAAGAGGAGGGTGTACCAATAGCAACTAATGCAACTGGTGCATCACCATCATGATGGGATGCATCATCATGTAGTTGCACAACATGTGAGCTATGCATGATCAAATGGTCACTCAATGCATGTATGGCCAAAATGCTCTAACTCACTGCATCTACAACAATCTCAAGGTAAGGTACTGGAGTTGGGGAATAAATAGGTGGAGTAGGAAGAAGTGGGGTGAATCAATGTGCTTTGGGTTTATCTTGAGGCATTCCTCTACCCACACCTTGGAAATATCGCATATCAAAGTAATTGACATGCCTCCCTAAGACACACTCGACATATAATTTTTCATAGAAAATACTGTGGAAAGTCAAGATTTTTGTTGGGTGGTTTATTAAAAACCATCCACCAACGTTTCCAAAAATTATCTAATATACCTCTATGTGTGCACCATTTAATTGAAAATTTAGGCTTTGAACATCTATGGGTTGTCCTGTTTTGCAATTGATGAATAGTTGGGATAATTGGGCTTTGCTAATATCAAGTTCCATCACTTCATCATATGAATAAACCATTGGCATAATGTTTCTTTTGGGGCTCTTGCCACTCTACAAACCTATTATGCTAGTTTGTGAGAGTTTCAACATTCAAAATGATTGTTTCTAAAGTGTTTTTCATATTAGAGAGCTCAGGAAGTGTCTCATAAATTTTACATATGTTTCTCAATTGATTTAAATTCCTATGGATAGATTCAAGGATTGTGGGCACATTTTGTAATGGATAAATCAGTGGTAGAGAAGGATTTACAGGTTTTTCATCTTGACTAGGGTTGGGATCAACCATTCTTAAGCTTGTTTGACGATTTAACAATCATTTTAATGAAAAAAAACCTATTCAAAAACCTATTTTTGACTAAAAATCTTAAAAACTAATGTAAAACTAAAATAAAATTGAAAAAAAAAAAACATTAAAATTTATACATACTTGTGAATTTTGGGTGATTTGAGCAAAAATATCCAAGAGGAAATGGACATCTAAGTCACTTAGCTGCTCCAATGCACACACAAGGTAAAAAGCACAATGAAAATGACTCAAGTTTTTCTTTTTGTGATTTTAATATATTGGAAATAGATATCCATTTCTAAATGGATATATTTTTAGTTTATGTTGCACTTTATTGGTTGAGTCTAAGGACCCGACTTATATGGTATGTTATAACATATATATTATTATATTATATGGTTTTTTTTTAAGAACCAGAGGTGAAAGTTATATTGAGAATAAGCAAAAAATTATAGTAGAAGGGACAAAATTCCCCAACACAATAGAATAATATCCAAATTTGGCCCTAAGGAGAAATCACAAGTATTTAAAAGGCCCCCACACCAACCATCCTCCCAACACCAAAGAGCATATAACCAAACCAACTTTGCACATCTAACCTTTATGATCCTCATGAAGAAACAATGCAAGTTGTTGATGTTTTTTGTTGACCAAGCTAATCCCAACTCCAAACAAACCACACCCCCCATCTCATCAGAAGCCCATTTATCTAGATAATCATCCACCTTGTTCCATTCCCTAGGAATATGCACAAAGGAAATGGAAAAAAAATTGGAGGCCAGATTGAGAATTTGTCTAGCTAACATGCCTAATCTCCATGAAGAATTCTTGAAATCCTATTTGTTAAGCAGAGAAACAAGAATCATTGAATCCATCTCACATATCACCTTCCTCCAACCCAACTCACAAGCTTTCTCCAAAGCGTGAATAATTACCTAAGCATCCTTTTGATTATTGAAATGTACTCCCATATAAATGAAGAGAAACTGAACACAAACCTTACTATCTCATCCCACTCCACCAATACCTATAACACCAGAATTACCATGAGAAGACCCATTCGTGTTAATTTTGTAAAAATTCATTGAAGGTGGACTCCACTTGCCCACCCGATTCATCTTCTTGGATACCTTCATGTTGAAACCAACTCGAGAATGAATCGTCGAGGTTCTAGAAAGCTCCAAAAGAGAAAAGAGACTAGAATCATTTGAGGAAAAAGGATCCCTCATGTCAAACTTAGCCTCAATAGTCTCCTTAAGAATACTTTTAATCTTAAGCCAAATATGGAGAGCAACTTGCTTACAATCCTAAAAAATCCATCTATTTCTCTCTAGCCAAATCCGCTAGATAGTTAAAGAAGGACCCAAATCCCAAGCTGCCACTAGGAAGAAAGAATAAGCTAGAGGATGGCTCAAATTCACCCAAAGATCATACAAAGATAAGCTTGAACAAATGGTCTCTTCCACAAATTCCACCATAGCTCCCAAACTTCAGATGAGAATGGGCATTGAAAGAAGAGGTGACTAGAGTTTTCCTCATTGTTTCCACATAGAAAGAAAAGAAAGGGGCCACAAAAACCCCTTTTCCTAATATTCTCCAAAGTAAGGCATTTATTAAGACTCATAAGCCACATGAACAGATTACAGTTGGGCCAACCATTCTTATTCCAAATTATTTTCCACTAAGGACTCTCCTCTAAATCTCCAAGTTCACCATGCAGAGCAGCTTAACCCTAAGCCATCATGTACTTCCCCTTAGGATCATTACCCTATGTTAGCACATCACTCCCCTCCAAAGAAGAACATGGGCATTCAACAAGGATTGAAGCCAAGGAACATCTCACCTCCATAGATCCCCCACCAAGCTAGGTAACAAGGTGACGCCACTGATACACCAAAGAGGGCCCCATAGAGGACGAGATCTTAAAGCTATCAACATAGGACCATCTAGCCTCCACAAAAGATTCACTTAAATCCTAAAGACGAGGGTGAGACAAAAGGATAGGCGGGTTGCCATCCCAAGAATTAGACCAAAAGTGAGCAGAATTTCCTTTATTAATAATCCAAAAGAGACCCACCTTAATAAGTTTGGAACCTCTTTTTAAAGTATTTCAGATCATAGAGCCTTTTCCATTTAATTCCATGCATGGGATTTCCTCATCAACCACACCACCTAGATATTTATAATTTAAAATATGATCCCATGGCTGATTAGAAAGAGTACACCATCTCCAGAATAATTTAGCAGCAAAAGCTAGACTATTATGCTCTAACTGCCTAAGACCCAAACCACCACACTCCTTGGGTTTACACACCTGGTCATGTTGGGAATATGATTCCATTTAATTGCAATCCTAAACATATTTCATGTATCTCCTAAGTCCTTGGAAAGTGTTCCCCAACACTATGATTAGAAAGAGATTAAATTTGAATGAAATGAACATGTAAATTGACATTTGTATTTATTCCTAAATGATAGGAACATGTCGGGATGCCCAAGAAGAGCTCCTACAAAATAGGAGCACATGGGGCACCCATATGGAAGGTGGAACCCACCTTGCTTAAGTTAACTATTTGGAGTATTGATAACACTTCAGTAATGCATGCAAAGATCCTACAAATTAGGGATTAATATTTACATGAGTGGAGTTTAGTTTAGTTCAGTTCGGTTTAGTTCAGTTATGGTTCAATTATCTTCAATTCATGTAGTTAGTTTGAGTTGAATGCTAGTTGAATTCAGTTGAATTGAGTTGCATTACTAATGACTTCAGTTACATGACAAATAATAGGTGGATACTTTCAGTTAAGTGCGGATTATCAACCATGCATAGTGTTTGCATGAATTGATGGCGAGATATGTTTTAGTTAACTAATATTGACTTGGACCCACCTTGGACATCCAAGTTGGAATCTTTGAGTTAACACCTTTTGCATGAGAAGATATTTACAAGGCTCAATTAAGCAGTTCCATTCTTGAGCACCAACTTTGAGGTGATGCTTGCAAGATATCTTCTTGACTAGAGTTTAGTTAAGTGTTTAGTTTGGGGTGCCTAAATTAAGGATGACTTTGGTTTGATCACATATTACAAGGTGGAACTCTACTTGCACAATCTAGGCATAGATTTTTGAGAGGAGCTTTATTCTCTTGTATTTGACAACTCTTATGAGTTTACATGCTCATTAATTGTCTATTAATTGCAGCAAGTTGAAGAGAGGTTCATGAGAGTTTATTGTAGGTTGTGAAGAAGGATTGTTGAAGGAAAAGGAAGCATATTAATAAAGGATTGATACAATATTATTATAATTTTGTTCTAAGGTTAAATAATACAAGCACTATTGATTATGGTGGAGTTTTTCCCTAAAAGGGTTTCTCCACATATATTTTGTGTCACTTCTATCTTCTTGTCTCATTCTTCTACAATCTTCTATCTCTTTCTACAACTCATAAAATTGATCTAAATAGATAATCATACACAAAGAATTGTGACAAAGAACACTTAATTAAATCTACAGTCTCATAGGTTTACAAGTTTTAGGCTACAATTTTACCTTCATTTTCAACATTTGGTATCAGAGCTAATGGTTGGGTAGAGTTTGGGATGCCTTTCTCTTAAAAGTTTAAAGGTTTTTTGGCTATAGTGGGAGATTTTACTATTGTGTTATTGTAGATTTGTAAAAGAAGTGTGTTACAATGAGTTCTACTTCTCATTTAGATATTGAAATATTTAATGGATCCAGTTATGAGATGTAGAAACTAAAAATAGAGGATCTCCTTGAAGAGAGAGATCAGTGGTTAGTTGTTTGTAATGAGGAAAATCCATATACAATGATGTCAGATGAGGATTGGGCTAAGCTTGATAAGAAGGCAAGAGGAAACATAAGATTATGTCTTGTTGATATTGTTCTCTTGAATGTTTCAGTTGAAACTACCGCATATAAATTGTGGAAGAGGATAGGTGATATCTATCAAACCAAAAGTATTACTAATAAGTTGTATCTGAAAAGATAGTTGTATTCTTTAAAGATGAAAGATGGTGATTCTATTGCAAATCATTTAAATACTTTCAATTTGATTCTAAGTTAGTTAGCATCTATAGATGTAAAGCTAGAAGGTGAAGATAAATGCATTTTGTTACTTTGTTCCTTACCAAAGTCTTGGGAAAATCTAATTGTTGCAATTAGTGGTAGTTGTGTAGATTCTAAGATGGACAATATAATTTAGAGGAGGTGAGGAGGTGAGGAGGAATTCTAAAATGGGATCCCAAGATGCCTTGTTTGTAAGCGATAGGCCTAAGAAAAAGAAACCTAAGGGAGACAAGAAAGGAAAGGTTAAGTCCAAAGGACGGTCTAAAACCCCTGGTAAGAGTAAGGTAAAGTGTTGGAACTATGGAAAACTAGGACATGTAAAGAAGGATTGTAAGAACAAGAAAAATAGTTATGATACTTCTATAGAGAAATCCTTGGATGATAGTAATGATGCATTGGTCATTTCATCTAATACTGTTAGTGATAAATCTTGGCTTGTTGATTTAGGTTGAACTTGTTGGAATATGGATTTTGGTGTTGTCATTGATATGGTCCACACTTAAGTATCTGACCATAGCGAAAGACAGAGTAGAGAATAGGGTATCCAGTTGAAGTTGAATTTATCAAGTGGTTTGCATTACCAGTTTATCAGTTTTGGTTTTGGATCTTAGGGAAGGTCATTGGGTATATGAAATGTCTTATTCTTGAGTTTTGTGTTGTCGCATCAATTGGTGTATGAGTTAGGAGATCCAGTCGTTTGATTTTCTATTCAATAGTGCGAGAAGGTCGACTAAGTGAATGTGGGGTGTTGTAGATGTTCGAGGCGAAATTGTTTGGAGTATTTTCATATTGGAGATTTTGTTTTGGATCCTCACTATATTGTGGATGACTTTGGTGGATGTGCATTAAATGTTATTCATGAATTGAGCTAATAGTTGGAAAATATTTTCTATTTGATTGAAGCTGACATATAGTGATTGAATCCTTGGTAGTGGATATATATAAGAGATCAGTTAATTAATTTTGTGTGGTGTTATATATGTGTTGATGTGTGTTACGAATATCAGAAGAGTGGTTGAGCGATTATCCATAGTTTCACTTGTGCAGAAGAGGATTTTGTGAAGTGAATTGAGGCAGAACAAAGCATAAGTGTCGAATCAGACAAAAGGTCCAGTATTCAATCTATGAGCCTAACTAGAACTATAATCAGGCATTTGTAGATGCAACTTTCTCAATTCAGCCTTTTTGTTGTAATCCAAATCTTTTGTAAGGTAGTGAGCCTTCCTGATTTTGAGCAGCGAGCTCCAGGTAGTGTGCCTAAATGCAAGTGCATTCCCCATTTTGTAAAACACTTATATTTTGAGTACTCAAATTGTGGATTGACCTCCACCATGGTTTTTCCCCTAACAAGATTTCCACATAAAAATCCTTGGTTATAGTGTTGTGGCTTATTTTTTTATGTTCATTCATCTTTCTTTTGATTGAATGTTATAGGCACTTGAGAGATCAGATTAATAAAGTTAAAAATTGCACAACAATGATTCACCCCCCCTCTCACTGTTGCTTGATTCCAACAATTGGTATCAGATCTAAGTTCCTCAGAAGAAGTCTAACAACTTGAGGTGGATCTTGGAATATAATGGACTCTGGTAGTCTTCAACAATAGCTTTTGGTGGCACTTGATGATCTTGATCAGTCTAAAGCAAAAGTCCAGGAATTGAAAGCAAATCTTAAGGATGCTGAGAAATTCATTCAAAAGTTGAAGGATCAAATTATTAAGTCCAGGAAGAAGAGAAAGGATCTATGTGACCAGATTAAGCAAAAAGAGAGTAAAAGAATGGATGATGTTCACCTAAATCAAACCTTGAAGGAAATAACTTAACAATGTGAAAATCTTGCCAAAGACAATGCTACCCTAAAATCATGAGATGGAATCTATGGTGATGAAGCTAACTCAAGAGATTGAAGAAAGAAATAAGAATGAGGAGAATCTTTCCCAGACCCTAAAAGAAAGATCTGATGAATGCATCTGAATTAATGGAGAATTCATTCAGTTAAAGACTGAATTGCAACAATCCAGAAATAATGAAGAAGAGCTTGAAAAATAGATTGTTATTCTCAAGGATGAACTTGCTACTGCAAATGAATACAAGAAGTTCAAGATTAGCTCTGTTAAGCTTGATGATATGACTCAAGGATAGAAGAATGGAAATGACAAGTGAGGTCTTGGATATGAGAAAGGAGAAAGTTCTGGATCTAGACAGGAATTTCAGGCAAGGAAATTAGATGAACCAAGCAAAAAGGAATCCGGTAAGACAACATAATGCTCAAAATTTTAATGGATACTATTTTTCTTGCAATAAATTTGGTCATATGGCTGCTCAATGTAGAAGTAAAATGAAATCAAGTGATCCATCATTTTCCGGTTAGTGTTTCAATTACAATAAGTTTGGTCATAAGTCAATTGAATGTAGAAATATGTCAAAAAACTTTGTCAATGGAAGGAATGTTAAATGTTATACCTATGGAAGATTTGGGCATATTACTAACCAGTGTAGATCAAGAAGAAATCAATGGAATGATTGGTCTGGTCAAGGAAATGTTGTGTGTTTCAATTGCAACAAATATGGTCATGTTGCAAGATTCTACAGAAACAAAAATATGGATAGAAGAGGTCTAGCATAGAAAGGAATAAATACATAGAAAGATGATAAAGGAAAAGGGAAAGTGACATTGGATGAAATAAGAGATCAGATGAAGAAGACATGGGTGAAGAAAAGTTCCTCTCTTGCAAGAAATGAGGCAGCATTAGAACCTGCTTCTGATATTTCCTCTAAGAATTAGTTTTGGGCCTCTGGCCTAGGGGGAGTTGTCAAGAAAATCCTTCAAACCCCCTACTGGTAATTGACAATGGGATGTGGATGAGTGCAATGATTACATTGATGATCTACAGATGTTAAAACAATTGAAAAGAGTATTATGCTGAGTTGAAGGTCCGCAGAAGTTTTTGTTTGTTGACTGAGAAAATAGGGTATCCAAATAAGTTAGAGCAAAAGAAATTGTTGTATGTACTCCTCCAACATGCAAGACTCCAAGATTTGAAGGGAAAGGAAAAGAACAAGTAGTTGTGGACATACCAGATGGGGAATCTAATAAGGAAACTAAGGAAACCCAAGGAAAAGAACTGGAAACAGCTGAACCATAACAAAAAAAGACAAATGTTATAAGGAAGTGAAGGAGAAGGTGATTTATCCAAACAAGAGCTATTGCAGCTTATTCATGAGGAAGATGGGATGCAGAAAATTGTGAACATTTGGTCTATCAGACCTTCATACGAGTAGGACATGATCTTAAGCATACTAAGTTCTCATCTTGTGCACAATCATATCAAATTGGAGATTTTGCAAAATATTTTGCCAAAAGAGATGATTGAATGCATCAAGGAAATCATGGACTCTGAGTCTCAGAACAAGGAAGAAGAAGAATTAATCCTACATCTAAAGAAGTAGTACATATTGTCACTTACCAAGCTAAAAAGGCACATGAATCAACTAAGAAAATGCATAAGCATAGCAAAAAACATCTATAGCTACTATCTTCGATGGCCTCAGGCAATCAACAAGTACAAAGAAAAGTTGGAAAAAATTGAAACTAAGCTGAACAGTATTGGACAAAATTTTAACATGTTTCAGGATCAAGATGGTACAATTAAGAAATGAATTTAGGAATTACAATCAGAGCATACAAATGTTCAAAACACTAGAAACAAGATTGTTGACACCTTTTGGAAAGTAAAGGACATAACAAAATGTAGGCTGAAACAATTGATTGAGATACTGAGGAAAGGAGAGATATTGGAAGAAGCCTTCACCATTCTAGAATCCCTCATCAAGATTATCAACTGGACATCTAAAAACAATAGCATGATCATAATCACCGGGATTGCAGTAGAAGCATGGAAGAAGTTTCTTATAGAGATGAAGGAAAAGTACAAAATAATTTTCTAAATAGCGGTTGTATCTCTTCAATTTTTTTGAATCAACTCTTGAATAAGTAAGTTTTTGGTTACACTTCATAGGGAATACTATAGGAAAATATATTATTATCTTTTTTTCATTGATGTCAAAGGGGGAGAGAGAGAAGTGAAAAATACCTTATCAAATTCAGGGGGAGTTTTGTTAGCTATAGCTGAAGTTTTGAAGGTTTCGACACTTAGTCATTTTTCACTAATTGTTTCCATCAATACCAAAGGGGGATATTGTTGGCATATGGATTTTGGTGTTGTCGTTGATGGAAACCTAAGTCATTGATCTGTTCCACACTTCAGTATCTGACCATACTAGAAGATAGAGTAGAGAACAGGGTATTTGGCTGAAGTTGAATCTGTAAAGTGGTTTTCATTACCAGTTTATCAGTTTTGGTTGTGAATCTCAGGGAAGGTCGTTGGGTATATGAAATTTCTTATTCTTGAGTTTTGTGTTGTCACATCAATTGGTGTACTAGTCAGGACATCTAGTCGTTCAATTTTTTGTTCAATAGTGCTAGAAGGTCGACTAAGTGAATGTAGGGTGTTGCGGATGTTTGAGGCAAAATTGTTTGGAGTATTTTCATATTATAGATTTTGTTTTGGGTCCTCACTATATTGTGGCCAACTTTGGTGGATGCGCATTAAATGTTATTCATGATTTGAGCCGATAGTTGGAAAATATTTTCTATTTTATTGAAGCCGGCATATAGCGATTGAATCCTTTGTAGTGGATATATATAAGAGATAGGTTAATTCATTTTGTGTGGTGTTTGATATGTGTTGATGTGTGTTGCGAATATCAAAAGAGTATTTGAGTAATTATGCATAGTTTCACTTGTGCAGAAGAGGATTTTATGAAGCGAATTGAGGCAGAACAAAGTATAAGTGTTGAATCAGACAGAAGGTCTAGTATTTGATCTATGAGCCTAATCAGAACTGTAATTAGGCATTTGTAGATGCTACTTTCTCAGTTCAACCTTTTTTTTGTAATCCAAATATTTTGTAAGGAAGTGAGCCTTCCTAATTTTGAGTAGTGAGCTCTAGGTAGTGTGCCTGAATGCAAGTGCATTCCCCATTTTGTAAAACACTTATATTTTGAGTACTCAAATTGTGGATTGACCTCCACCGTGGTTTTTCCCCTAACAAAGTTTCCACATAAAAATCCTTGTGTTATGGTGTTGTGGATTTTTTTTTTGTTCATGCATCTTTCTTTTGATTGAATGTTATAGGAACTTGAGAGATCAGTTTAATAAAGTTAAAAATTGCACAACACTTATTCACCCCCCCTCTCAGTGTTGCTCGATTCCAATAGAACTCCTATCATATGACTCCTAACAAGGAGTGGTTCACTAAGTATACTACATATGATGGATGGAATGTCTTCTTTGGAGATAATAGTACAACAAAGTTTGTGGGAAAAGGAGAGGTAAAGTTGTGTTTCGGTGATGGTAGGGTTAAGACCCTTAATGATGTTTTACATATTCGAGGACTTGCTAGAAATCTACTTTATATATCTAAGTTTAATGATTCTGGAATGCATGTGACATTTGAAAAAGGTGGTTGTAGATTGGTGAAAGGGAATATGGTGGTTGTTAAAGGATCTTGGATTGGGACTTTGCTTAAGCTTAATACCTCCAATTTGAATAAATCAATAAGTTTAAAGAATTTAAGGCTTTGGTTGAGAAACAATCAGATCATAAGATAAAAGTGTTGAGATCAAATAATGGTGGTGAATATTATTCTAAGGAATTTGATTATTATTGTAAGCATGCAGGAATTGTGAGACAAAAAACTACTCCATATACACCTCAACAAAATGGAGTAGCAGAAAGGATGAACTAAAGCTTAATGGAAAGAGCTAGGAGTATGTTAAGTAGTGCTAAGCTAGATCGGTGCCTTTGGGTCGAGGCTGTAAGTATTTCTTGTTATTTAATCAATAGATCTCCTAGTTCATCTATTGAAGATAAAACCCCTTATGAAATGTGGTTAGGTAGGAAACCTAGTGTTGCACATTTAAGGATCTTTGGTTGTGAGTCTTTTGTTCATGT
This sequence comes from Sequoia sempervirens, assembly GCA_007258455.2. Lineage (NCBI taxonomy): Eukaryota > Viridiplantae > Streptophyta > Pinopsida > Cupressales > Cupressaceae > Sequoia > Sequoia sempervirens. The sequence goes on along the minus strand of VDFB02000015.1, from coordinate 590,565,087 downwards.
GCCTCAAGAAAAGTTGTCTAAGTTGGATCCAAAAGCACAAAAATACATATTCATAGGTTATGGTGAACATGTAAAAGGTTACAATCTTTGGAATCCTCTAACCTAAAAAAATACTTTATCTAGAGTTCTGATTTTCAGGGAATTTAGAACTTATTCAAGAGAAGAACAACCAAAGGAGAAGGATACTTCTCAAACAGTGCATTTTGAGATAAATACTGAGAAGTACGAAGATGCACATGTTGAAGAACAATTGGATGGATTGGATGAGGAGATTTCATAGAGTTCTTCTAAGATAGATGCTCATGATGAGCATAATTGAGGAACAAAAAGAACCTCCTTTGAGAAGATCCACAAGACACCAGAATCCCATTGATAGGTATAGCCCACCTAATTTTTGTTGTATATTTTCTTTGATGAGTACTAATGATGAACCTAGATCTTATAGGGAAGCTTTGTCTTCATATGAGAACAAGCTTTGGTCACAAGCTATGCATGAGGAAATGGTTTCCTTGGATACTTGTGACACATGCGATCTTGAGAGTCTCCCCAAAGGAAGAGAGGCCATTGGTTGTAAATGGATCTTTAAAAAGAAAATTGGAGCAGATGGTAATCTCAAAAGGTACAAGGCTAGATTAGTAGCCAAGGGCTACTTCTGGAGAGAGAGAGTTGACTTTGATGAAATCTTCTCTCATGTTGCTAAATTAACTTCTATTAGATTCTTCTTATCTACTTTTGTTTATGATTTTGATATAGAGAAAATGGATGTGAAAATTTCTTTCTTACATGGGGATCTTGATGAGGAGATTTCTATGAGGCAACCTGATGATTTTTTTGTAAAAGGAAAACATGAATTGGTTTGTAGGTTAAAGAGATCTTTACATGGATTGAAATAGTCATCTAGAATGTGGTATCTGAAGTTTGATGCTTTTGCATTGAAAATTGGTTATGTTAGGAGTGAGGAAGATCATTGTGTTTAGATAAAAGTTATTGATGATCAACTTTTAATTATTATCATGTATGTTGATGACATGTTGCTTATTGGTAATAGCAAGGGAATGATCAAAGAATTGAAAGCACAACTCTCTAGCACATTTTAGATGAAATATTTAGGGGCTACAAAATATATCTTTGGTATGGAGATCAACAGAGATAGAGGTAATAGAAAGCTTTGCTTAAGTCAAAGCAACTATGTTGATACTATTATGAAACGGTTTAACATGCAGGATAGTAAACCAATTAATATTCCTTTACCAGTTGTCACAAATTTAAGTTTAGACATGAGTCCTAAATCTGATTTTGATCATGAGGAAATGTCTAAAATTCCATATGCTAGTGCAGTTGGTAGTTTGATATATGCAATGGTCTGTGCAAGACCCAAGCAGTGGGAGTTCTAAGTAGGTTTATGTCTAACCTGGTAAAGAACATTGGACTTATGTTAAGAGGGTGTTTATATATTTATGAGGTAATTTTGGTTACTATTTGGTTTATCATGGTGCTAATAATATTGATATTATGCACAAATCATAAGACATACAGGATTTTATTGATTCAGATTGGGTAGGAGACCTGGACATTTGAAGGTCAACAAGTGGCTATGTGTTTACTTTGTTTGGAGTTGTGGTTAGTTGGATGAGTAAGAGGAATCCCGCGATTTCTTTGTCCACCATAGAAGTAGAGTACATGGATGAAACACATGCCTCTAAAGAGGAATTTTGGTTACAGGGACTTGGGAAAGGTATTGGTTTTAATTGAAAGAAAATTATACTTGAATGTGATAGTCAGAGTGATATTTGTTTAGCCAAAAATGTTATGTATCATGCTTGTACTAAGCACGTTGATGTTCAGTATCACTTTGTGCGAGAAATGGTTGAGAGTGGGAAGGTATTGATTGATAAATTTGACACTTTGATCAATGTTGCATATTATCTTATGAAACCAATTCCTACAGATAAGTTCTCTTGGTGCAGGAAGGCCATTGGCCTTGAGTCTTGTACTTGATTTATAATAAGGATTCCCTATTTAGAATAATTGCAATGTAGAATGTCAAGTGGGAGAATATTGGGAATAGGATGTCATTTAATTACAATCCTAAACATATTTCATGTATCTCCTAAGTCCTTAGAAAGTGTTCCCCAACACTAGGATTATAAAGAGATTAAATGTGAATGAAATGAACCATGTAAATTGACATTTGTAATTATTCCTAAATAATAGGAACATGTGGGGACTCCCAAGAAGAGCTCCTACAAAATAGGAGCACATGGGGCACCCACATGGAAGGTGGAACCCACCTTGGTTAAGTTAACAATTTGGAGTATTGATAACACTTTAGTAATGCATGTAAAGATCCTAAAAATTAGGGATTGATATTTACATGAGTGGAGTTTAGTTTAGTTTAGTTTAGTTTAGTTTAGTTTAGTTTAGTTTAGTATCAGTTCAGTTCAGTTCAGTTATGGTTCAATTATCTTTAGGTGTATGTAGTTATTTTGAGTTGAATGCTAGTTGACTTTAGTTGAATTGAGTTGCATGACTAATGAATTCAGTTACATGATACATAACAGGTGGATACTTTCAGTTAAGTGGGGATGATCAATCATGCATAGTGTTTGCATGAATTGATGGAGAGATATGTTTTAGTTAACTAAGATTGACTTGGACCTACCTTGGGTGCCCAAGTTGGAATCTTTGAGTTAACACCTCTCCCATGAGAAGATATTTACAAGGCTCAATTAAGTGGGCCCATTCTTGGGTGCCAACTTTGAGGTGATGCTTGCAAGATATTTTCTTGACCAAAGTTTAGTTAAGTGTTCATTTTGGGGTGCCTAAATTAAGGAAGACTTTGGTTTGATCACAAATTATAAGGTGGAACTCTACTTGAACAATCTAGGCATAGATTTTTTAGAGGAGCTTCATTCTCTTGTATTTGACAACTCTTATGAGTTTGCATGCACATTAATTGTCTATTAATTGTAGCAAGTTGAAGAGAGTTTCATGAGAGTTTATTGTAGGTTGTGAAGAAGGATTGTTGAAAGAAAAGGAAGCATATCAATCAAGGATTGATACAGTATTATTGTAATATTGTTCTAAGGTTAAATAATACAAGCAGTATTGATTTTGGTGGATTTTTTTCCCAAAATGGTTTCTCCATGTATATGATGTGTCACTTCTATCTTCTTGTCTCATTCTTCTACAATCTTTTATATCTTTCTACAATTGGCAAAATTGATCTAAACAGGTAATCATACGTAAATAATTGTGACAAAGAACACTTAATTAAATCTATAGTCTCATAAGTTTACAAGTTTTAAGCATTATTATTTTGATGGATTTTTTCCCGAAATGGTTTCTCCATGTATATGATGTGTCACTTCTATCTTCTTGTCTCATTCTTCAACAATCTTCTGTATCTTTCTACAATTGGTAAAATTGATCTAAACAGGTAATCATACACAAAGAATTGTGACAAAGAACACTTAATTAAATCTATAGTCTCATAAGTTTACAAGTTTTAAGCAGTATTGATTTTGGTGGATTTTTTTTCCCAAAATGGTTTCTCCATGTATATGATGTGTCACTTCTATCTTCTTGTCTCATTCTTCTACAATCTTCTATATCTTTCTAAAATTGGTAAAATTGATCTAAACAGGTAATCATACACAAAGAATTGTGACAAAGAACACTTAATTAAATCTATAGTCTCATAGGTTTACAAGTTTTAAGCACTATTGATTTTGGTGGATTTTTTTTCCCGAAATGGTTTCTCGATGTATATGATGTGTCACTTCTATCTTCTTGTCTCATTCTTCTACAATATTTTGTATCTTTCTACATTTGGTAAAATTGATCTAAATAGGTAATCATACTCAAATAATTGTGACAAAGAACACTTAATTAAATCTATAGTCTCATAGGTTTACAAGTTTTAAGCTACAATTTTACCTTCATTTTCAGCAGGTCCAAACTCACCAAGCTGCACTTTTGATGATCCAACTTTCTGGCCCATAAGAATTTCCTAGAAAAAGAATCATATTCTTAAAGAAAACCTTTGGGAGTAGACAAATCCATGAATATGTAAAGAGGTAGATCCTACAAGAAGGATTTAAGGAGATTCAACTTGCCAACAAAATATAGCCACTAATAAGTGTAGTGATTGATTTTTGAGAAAAAATTATCTAGGATCACTTTCCAATACCTCTTGTTCATGTTTCCCACACAAAGGGGGATGCCCAAATAATCCAAAGGTAGGCTACCGATCTGAAAATGAAGAATTGATGAGGGAACAACCCGAGACACAGAAAATAACCCACAAATAAGAGAATAACTTTATTATTCAGAAAATGGAGCTTTTTACATGCAGAGGATCTCAAATCCCCAAGTTCTACAACACATGCAAGCTACAGAAAGCTACAGGATAACCCTTCCACAACATGCGAGCTTGTCCCCAAAAAGTTACCCAAAAATTAGAAAAACCCACCCATAAATAGAGCTCTTCATTAGTTTGGAGCCAAAACAACATTCAAATTGAGTTTAGGCAGTTTGGCGCCAAAAATTTACAACATGAAGTTCAAATTTCAAAAGAGCATTTGCAATGGTATCTTCTAGAAAGTGCGCCAACTTCCTAGGGCCATAACTTTTGATCCGGGGCTCCGATTCGTGAACCATTTGAACCATTGGAAAGGTCTCAAAGTCAAGAATGTGCTCAAAATTAGCTATGCTAATTTTGGCAAGTTTGGGGGCCGATCCAGAAGCTCTAAGTGCCTCAAATCCCACTCGGAAGGTTTTCAGGTGCAAATCTGGGAAACTAAAACTGCAATATATTCCAACCCAAGAATAGAAAATAAAAACCGTAAATTGAGAATTTCATTATGACGAAATGGGTATCCAAAAATATAAAAACATCTAAAAAATGATAAACTTGAAATTTAACTATTTTTGGGTGATGCAAGATTGCCCTTACACCACTGGATGCTCCTGCATCAAGAATGTGGGCAATTCTATTCTGAATCAATTTGGGAGTATTAAATAAAATGATGCTATATTTTCCCTCATTAATCTTTTGACCAGAAGTAGCCATATAAATATCAAGAACCTTTCTAAAGTAAACTGCTTCATCATTTTTTCTAACCCCATCAGTGCAGTATCATCAAAAAATTGAAGATGAATAAGGGATTCTGGTCCCTAGTTCTAATTCTAACCCTTAATTAGGCCAGTATCCTTGTATCACCTCAACAATCTCCCCAAACCCTCCACCAAAAGAATAAAGAGATAGATAGAAAGAGTATCTACCTGCCTGAGACCCCTCGAAGCCAAAAAGGTAGGAGAGGGAAATCCATTAATCAAAATAGAGAAGGAGGCTGATGACACACAACGCATGACCCATGAAATCTAGTCAAGATGAAATCTAAAGGCTTCAATAATACGCTAGAGAAAAGGCCACCCGATTCTATCATAAGCTTTAGACATATCAAATTTAATAAATATTGCTTTCTCCTTAGAAGAGGACATGGAATGCACCACTTCCATTTACACCAAAATCCTATCAACAATCTACTAACCTTTGAAAAGACCCCCTTGTTCCAAAGATATCAAAGAAGCTAGACAAGTTTTCAACCTTTCTACCATCAACATAGTGACAATCTTAAAAGCCTCATTACATAGAGCAATAGACCTAAAATCATCAAAGGAATTGGCCTCCTCTTTTTAGGGATAAGAGCCAAGAAGGTTGAGTTAAAATCACAAATAATTTGTTTATTATCTTGAGACTCTCTAACCACTTCTAACAAATCAAATTTTAGGATATCTCAAAACTCCTAGAAAATGTCAATTGAAAAGCCATCAGGGCTAGGCGCCTTACCTTTCTTCATCCAGAAAATGATGTTGTCAACCTCCTCTAGAGAAATAGGTTTTAGAAGAAATTTATTCATCTCCCTGGAAACCACTGAAGTAATGCACTCAAGGAGAAAATCCTCTTCCACCACCGCAATCAAAGAATCCTCAGTGAAAAGGGTAGAGAAGGAACTAATTGACTCCTCCAAAATAGCCTAAGAAGAAGAGAGAAGGTCCCCATGACCAAAAATAATAGAAGTGACTAAGTTACCATACCTTCGGTCTTTCATAGAATTATGGAAAAAAGTGATGTTCTTATCCCCTTCCTGAAGCCAATCAATACGAGATTTCTATTTTCAAAAAATATCATCCTGCAACTCCCATTTAGCGAGATCCCTAGAGAGTCTAGTATCTTCCTTTAGTAGATCAACCACCATGCCCTCTTCCTTAATTATGAAAGTGATGCTATCCAAATGAGATTGAATTTATTTTTTCTCCAGGAATACATTTCCAAAAGAATCTCTATTCCATCTTTTGAGCATGTATTTAACATATTGTAGCCTCTTGAAAAAGGAAAACATAGCAGTACAAAAGGCATACTTCCCTTCAGACCACCATCTCTCATCGAACTAGTATAAGCTAGGATCATGAAGCCACATGAGATGGAATTTAAAAGGAGGGTTCCTAGGCATAACAAAGAAAAGGGAAGAAAGCTTGATTGGCCAATGATTTGAACCCTTCCATCCCAAGATTTTAGAAGAAGAATCCCACCAATCTCCAATCCAATGATCTGAAATGAGGAATCTATCCAGCCTCTTAGAAATATACCCCTCCCTACATCTTCTATTGTGCCAAGTAAAAAAACCATTAAAAATATTCACATCCATCAAATTAAGGACATAAATATTATCACACATCAAGGTTGAAGCAAGACCCAAATGACCCAACCCCCCCCCAAATTTTTCCTCTAGGAAACAAATAGAATTGAAGTCTCCTACAAAAATCCAAGGACAAAAAGGTGCCAAAGATTGAATGAATATAATATGAGACCACAACATAGCCTTACTTGGAAAATAATTAGGCACATAAACATTGCAAAAGAGAGAAACTACACTTGAATCAAAGAAAGATGCAAGCACTAATAGAGAATTATTGTTGGAAACCCACCAAAGGGGAACTATCTTACATGGGTTCCAAAGATAGGAAACACCTCTAGCTGATCCTTTGGAACTAACACTCTCAAAAAGACCTCTCTTCCATAACTTGGAAGAAACATTCCTCATGTCATCCACATAAAGTTTAGTTTCTTGGATAAAAACAATATCGGGATTGTGATCACGAAGAAAATCACAAGTAGCCTTTTGTCTAGGGATGCTACCCAAACCCCTTGCATTCTATGAAAGCACAATCATTTATAGGATGAATTAAAGTGAGAGTTCAACATCTTAAAAACACCTAATTCCACTAAAGAATCACCCATAATCTTCATATTTTCCAAATCATTTTTCCTACCCATATTTTCAACTTATTTACTGCCCCTTTCTTTAAGCTCTTTTGATTAATTCCTAGATGAGGCATATTTTCATTTTTACCATCTTCCTTAGATACAAAGTCCAAATCCAAATTGTAAATTACCTCATTATCAACATGTTCCAAAGGTGTTTCACACAAGGGGTTTGAAACCACAACAACTCTTGGACCACCATTAATCCCATTAACAACCTCTAAAGTCTCAATAGGAATTAGTTCCTTTGAATTGTTATCCTCTAAAGTTTGAGATGAAACCATTCCATGTACAGGAACTTGGGGGGAAGAGAAGATAGGTTCAAACCTTGCAAAACTTGATCCCAAAGAGTAAGATCATGCTCCATTAAGTCCAAATCCTCAAAAATTTTGAGGACATGAAACCTATTACCAAAAATGACTTTTTGCATGGCTTTATTTTAACAAGCAACAACCCTAGCCTTTGTTTTGTCTTTCACCAAAACAAACCCCTTTGAATCAATCCCCTCATTTTGACTGGGGCTTTACCCTTTGATTTAGATTCATGTGCATGTTGCTTAGGTTGAGGATGAGGGGTGCTACCTCCCAACTAGGGATAATTTCTTTGCAGGTGTCCATACTCATGACATAATCTACATTAGAAAGGTAGTGCCTCATAATCAACTTGCTGGATCTAGCTCATATCCCCCAATCTAATCTCAAAAGACTTTGGAAATAGAATATTTAGGTTTATTTCCACACAAAGTTGAGAAAATATGGTCACCCTATAGTCGAAGGTTTGATGAGAGGGGCCCAAGGGTTTCCCTAAAGTAGTAGTAATAGAATGCAAAACATCTTTCCACCAATACTCCATTGGAAGTTGAGGCAACCAAACCCACATAGGGATATTTGATGGGAGCTCTTTTGAGGGATCAAACCCAAAATTCCATGGCTTAATAAAGAGACCAACCTAATTGTGTAAATACGATCCCCCTTCAAAAACCATATTTCAATTCACAAGCTTGGAAAACATCACAAAAAAAAACCATTCGCCCCTGAGATAATCTCCATATCCCCCTCTAGATTCTAGTTTCTCCATGCCCATGCCTCCAAGGATGGCAACAAAATATTAACTTGCAAATTAAAGCATGCTCCACCAAGTGCATAACATCTTCTGCTATATCTTCAGGTTTGATCACCACAACTAGCAATCCTTGCTTCTTTCCAAGCAACCTGTTGGTATTGATCTCATTTTTGAAGAACGATTAAGTCTCGATTCCTCTGCAATACGCAAAAGTAAGTTTACTACATCACCATGTCCCGAGGAAGAAGAATCTTCATTTAAGGCAATAGTTTTAAAAGAAAGCTGAGAGGGGCCCCCCAAACCACTAAAGGGTGCCATGCAATCAATAGCCACACTGCACCAAACATACAAACCCACAATAGAAACAAAGAAAAAAAATTCAAAGAAAAAAAAATGTAGACCCATGAATAACCTCACACCTATTTTGCATGCACCAAAACCACACTCAACAAGGAAAAACAGAGGTGACAGAGGCACGTGCATCAACCTCCACTACCAAGAGAGAACCAAACAGGCCGCTTAGGATCGCGCAGGCTGCACAACAATGTTGTTCACCATTCTTAGTTTTCCATATGGTTTTTATATTATAACATATATATTATATTACAATATAATATAATATATTGTATTATAATATAATATAATAATATATTATATTACAATACAATCTATTATATTATATTACAATACAATCTATTATATTATATTATACAATATTATATATATTATAATATAATATGATATTATATAATATAATATGATATTATATAATATAATATATATAATATATAATATAATATAATATATATAATATATTATATAATATAATCTATTATATAATATAATATATTATATAATATAATATATTATAATATATTTAATACATATATTATATTATATTATTATATAATATTAATATAATATTACATAATAAAATAATATTATAAAAAACTCAGTGAAAATGACTCTCGGGTTTTCCTTTTTCAGATTTAATACACAGGAAACAAATATCCATTTAGTTTATGTTGTTTTTTTTATTTGGTCAGGTCCAGGGACTCGAGTTATATGGTATGAGCGTTTAATATGATATGAGGGTTTTTATATTATAACATGACATATATATATATATTGCTCATTAAATCGTTGCTAATGGGCAACAACTTGTATTGCTTCCAAAAAAAAAGAGTTTACATGTGTTTTTGAGAACCAAAAAAGAACATCCTGTTGGCCTTCTTTGTCAAAAATGGCCATTCAAACTACCCATTCCTACCCGATTGTGTTTTCTTATACACTTTTACAAAATGGCCTGGCAGTGGCTCAGGCATATGACTACTACCCCAGGACTGACTATTTTTTCTATACCCTAGTATATACTAGAACTAAAATAAAATTGCAAAAATTTTAAAACTGTACCCAACCCAACAGCTACCATCAGACTTCCTCCTCATCCTCAAAATCTTTCGACTCCATGCGCTTCATGTATGCAATGTAATTCACAACCACTGGACAATCTGCTCCACATTTCTGGTAAGTTGGGCCCTTCGCCTTCTCCTCCAGGTCTCTGGGGTCATTCAGATGCCATTGCTTGCCTATGCCGAAGTCCCAATTGTCCTCATCCCTTGCTATGATTTCTTCGGAGAGCCCTTCGTCTTCCACATATCTCATTGCCCAGCCTCGAGGAAGATTGGTGATCAGATTGGCAGCCCTGAGTAGGAAGGTGATGCTTCGGTCATGCTCATCCAACAACTTTTCAAATCTTTCTGGGTTGATGGTCCTGACCAGGGGAAATTTCATGACCTTTCTTCTGCACATTCTCATCATGTAGTAATTATGTGACATTGGGATGAGCTTGTTCTCATCCACATTGTCCAGGGATGCATCAATGTCTCCCAGCCACACGTGTATGAAGACCATTTGTGTCAATTTCTTCCATGTTTCCTTCAAAATTCCCATGTGCAGGAGTACCGCTAGGAACATCGCTATGATTTCTGAATTGGACCTAAACCTATGGTATGCTCTTAGGAATTCAAGGCCTAAAAAATTTTTAGTTTCCTAGAGCACTAGTGGATGGGATGAGGCCAACAATCCCTGCAACCTCTTGTCCGACACTTCTCCTTGAAAGGATTGTTGTTGCTTTGATGTATCTAGGACCAGCAAAGTCTCCATTACACTCTCACACACCTACTGCACTGCTTCCCTTGCAAATGAAAAATCACTCTAAATTTTGAAAAGCCACCGTTTGGAATGGTCCAATTGACACCATCCAAGGCCTTAAAATAGTTGAATCCTCACCTCTTATTATTATATTTTCTACGATCGTGCCTTCTAGACTGTGTAAACTTTCCACCACCCCGCTGAAGGTACTTGCCAAATTTAATGCATGGTAGTATGAGATCCACCCAACCTTTCCTTTTCCTCAGAACTTGTTTATTTTATTTGTTCATTACCTTCTATTGATGACCCTTGTCATGTCAAATAAGTCCCTGTATTTCATCCTTGATACCATATGATTTTGTTTTTCCGCTAATTGAAGAATCGATGATGAAAGTTGTCACCAGTATCAGTTCTCGGGTTTGCTTATGTGGAAAGTTTTGATGCCTTTTTTGCTTGCATTTTCGCCTTGTCATTTCCCTCTCGATAAATGTGGCTAAATTTGAAGGTGTCAAATCTAGCCACCAATTTTTTGACCCTTTGTAGCAGATGGTTGAGCTTCTAGTTTGGAGTAGTGCCTCATCTGATGGAATTGATTGTGATCATTGAATCACCTTCTAGATGAATTTTCTTCACTCCCAAATCAATCCCCATCTGAAGACCTATAGCCACTTCTCTGAGTTCAGCTTCATTATTTGTGCAAGTGCCTAAAGGTGTGGATATTTCTACTAGGATCCTGCCCTACTCATCTCTTACAATACATCCCATGCCACCCAGACCTAGATTGCCTCATGTTGCCCCATAAAAATTAATCTTAGTCCATCCTGGTTCGAGTGTCTGTCTTGCTACTTCCTCTCTCTTGGTTTTAGATGTCTGGGTTGATCCATTCCCAATTAGTAGTGGCGGCTTGAGGCCAATAAATTTTTTGGTTAGGTACTCGTCCCAATTTGTGAAGGATTTTGTTTGGAAGATTTGTTCTGAGTGTCCTTATTTACCATTTCTACTATGGCCCTTTCAATTTTGTCCCAAAGTCTATCTTTGTTTAGCTCCTTTCCTTGAAAAATTATTTTGTTTCATTCCTTTCATACCTCCCATACCACAATGGATGCGGTAACCTTCCATATCCCTCCAAAAATAGAATTATTTCCTTTTAGTGGCCACATTTTGAACCATGATACAAGGTCTACTGGAATGGGATATTGCAAGTTCAGCTTGTTTCTAAATTTGTTCCAGAAATTCTGAGCAAAGGGACATGTCAGGAGGAGATGGTTTGTTGATTCCTCACTTTCTTTGCATAGAGTACATCTACCCAGGCCTTGTATACCAAAGGTGGCTAGCCTATCCTCTATGAGAATTCTTTCCTGGGCCGCCAGCCAATCGAAGACTCCAACCTTGGGGAGGCATTTCCTTCCCCAAAACAATTTGTGTGGCTAGTCTTGTCGAGCCAATGCCAACTCCTTTATCTTGTAGCCAAGTCTCACCTTGTATGTACTTGTTGATGATCCACACCATTAGATCAAATCTTGGTCATTGGATGGGATGAAATATCTATCCTTGAGGATCTTTGATAATGCATCTTTTTGTGCTTGAGGAGCATTGAGAGTTTGAAGATCATTCCAGCTCTAGTTGGGATGCCCTAGATTGATAGTTCTCTTACCATTGTTGGCCACCTTGACCGCCCATACACATGACATATATAATATAATATATTGTATGTTTCCTAGATTGCAGGAATTAGAATCGAGTAGCCACCCCCCAGCCCTTATAAACTATAGTGCATTTGGTAAACTTTTTTCACGTGATTGGTGATGCTAGCACGACATGTCTTCCAATACCATAGGGATGGTGGGGAGACTAGACCTCATGACCTCTTGCCTACAATAGGATGCTTTAGCCAATCAAGCTAGACCCACTGCCCCAATATAAGATATTGCATTATAATATAATACATAATAATATATTTGTATATAATATTATATTGTAATGTATTATCATATAAAATAAATATTATATTATAATATAATATAATATTATATTATAATATAATATAATATTATTATATAATATAATATAATATTATTATATAATATAAACATTATATTATATTATATTATATGTTATATTATAATATAATATTATTATAATATAAGTGGGTGCATGGGTGGGCATCTCTCCACAACGAGGATGTGGAGAGACTGTGTCTATCAGTGTCCAACATGAAAGCAACAATTGTTTTGATTAGATTCCCCTTGGGGGTTGAGGCTTGTTTGGAAACTAAGGCGGCCTTCTTTAGGGAGGACTTGTTTATGTCAGCTAATGTGAATTGACAGTCATTGTACCACTTGTGCCCAGTTTAGTGGAGTGAAGGTTAATAATGAAATATTTTTCTCTAAGTATCGAGCTTCGAAATGTGGTAACCAGAGTAATCATTTTTATGTCCATGTTAATCTGGTTTTGATATGACATATCACCCAACTAGTAGTGGATGATGCGGCCAATGCATGATCTAGGATAGGTGGTTGACATAGATGAAATCTGGTAGGGCATGATGGATTATGCACAAAGTGATAAAAAGGAGGGAGAAAGGAAATAAATATTATCGGCTTAGTTGGTTTGTCATTTGGATTCATTTCTCCAAGTGCTCTAAGAAATTACAATGGTAGAACGCTCCAAGTTTATAGTAGAAATTTCCTCAAAGGCGGTGGTGAGTATTGGACAAGACAACCCCATTTTTTTGGCAACACAAGGGCGGACAATTGAGAGGGGGGGTGAATCAGTTGTCACAAAAATTCAAAACTTATTAAATTTATTAACCTTATTCTCAGATCTAATTATTAACCATGAAAGCATAAATTAGAAATACACATAACACCAAGATTTTTACGTGGAAACCCTATTAGGGGAAAAACTATGGTGGAGGTCAGTCCACAAGATTATACCCTATTAAAAGTATAAAGAATGAAATATGGGGAATGCACATGCATTCAGGCACACTACCTAGAGCTCACTGCTCAATTACAACAAGGCTAACCACCCAAAGGAAGACACACTATCTTACAAAAAGATTTGGATTACATCCACATGGATTTGAATTGATAAAATAGCATCTGCTAATGCCTGATCATAGTTCCAGTTAAGCACATGAACATTTCTTCACTCTTATTCACTCTCTACTCTACCTTTGAATGATTTAGAACTTTATTCTCACACACACACATTCATAATACTCCAACATACTCCAATTCGAATAAACAATCACTTATATATATCTGCAATAGAAAATTACATTGCTACAAGTCGACTTCAACAAAATAATAAAATGAATATAAATTGTCAGCCCAAATCACTAATTAATTTTAAATGTGAATCAACCAAGGTTGGCCACAACATAATGAAGACCCAAAATAACATCTCCAACATGAAAACACTTCAATTAATAACTCCTCTAAGATCCACAACATACTACCATACCTTGTCGGCCATGAACAGGCAAGAGAAAATCTCGGATCGCACAATGATCAATACAAACATGCAACATAGATAGAGAACGATCTAGAAACATCCAAAAAAAAATTGAATAATTAGAGAAGAATTCACAACAACTGAACTAATTGGAATCACATAATCTTCATTCAGGAACACCAACTAAAGTAGCAGAAAAACTGTCAAAATACAAATCTTCATAACTCGATCAAATCTTAATGCGGATCTTTGAAACTCAATGTGGATAAACTAGATATACTAAAAAAGAAACCCTTTTATTCCACAACCTATGATCATCAATGTACTAAACTCACCGACAGACTGAACTTCACTTCACCACTGACAACCTGTAACTCATTTTATTACAATTTTCTCAATATCCTCAACATATATAGCTTCTAATGCATTAATGCTAATAGTGTTGACATCAATGACAACCACATATCAGCAACACAACCACAATATCCAACAATCTCCCCCTTTGGCATTGAGTGCAACACATGATGTGAAAAAAACCATCAACACAACTATCTCTTAACACTTACTCCACCTTAGGTTTTGATTCTTCTCTCATCAATTCATCCACATAACTCTTCTCCCCACAAGGTTCTTCTCACCCAGAAAGTTTTTCACATTACTCTTCTCCCCCTTCGACATCAATGACAAATATTTCTAATCTCTAAACCACATATCTGAAATCTAAACATCTGACTACTCCCCCTGAGTAGTATCCACCACAACATCAATCTGGATCAAGATATGACTATGAAATGCATAGACTAATGAAAAGAAATGCATCTTAGTTCTAATTAGGAGGGGTAATCACCCCTAAATTCCCTCTGAGATACTCAAAATTATCCTTAGGAAACATCTTGGTAAAGATGTTTGTAATTTTCTCCTCAGTAGGCACATACTCCAATTTGACTTCCTTTTAACTCACCTTCTCTCTCAAGAAAGTAACCCAAATCATTCTAGAATAATCATCAATGAGTAACATGAAATACCTGTAACCTTGTAAAATTCTAACTCTAGAAGGACCACACAAATTAGTATGCACAAGCTCCAACAATTCATTTGAATTATGTTGTTTGCTCCAAAATGAAATTCTAGTTTGTTTTCCCAATTGACATTCCTTGCATATGGCATTAGTAGGTTTTTCCAACTTAGGTAGATCTCTCACAACCTTAGTATAACTTATCTTGAGAATATTATCAAAGTTAACATGATACATTCTCCTATGCCACAACCAACTTTCATCAACTTGAGCAATCAAACAACTTTTATTAGCAACACTTAGGTGAAAGATATTACCTCTAGTTTTTGTACCTGATGCAATCACATTTCCTAAACTTCCCAATATTCTACACTTTCCATCCTTGAATTGAAGATTGTATCCCTTATCCACCATTTGTCCAACACTTAAAATATTATGCTTCAATCCTTCCACATACAGGACATCATCAGTATTATGCTTACCATCAAGAGAAATGCATCCTCTGCCATGGATCACACTAGCTTTGTCATCACCAAATCTTACAACACCACCATCATACTTTTCCAAGATCACAAACTTACTTTTATCTCCTATCATATGATGTGAACATCCATTGTCAATCACCCATTCATCTTTCTCTTCAACTTGAGCAGCTAGGGCTTTCTCCACATTTGTACAACTAGCAGATTTAGTAGACATAAGATTATTTTCCTTGAAAGCAATAAATACCCATTCGTCCTCACTTCCATTTCAATTATCAGATTCATCATCTATCACTCCTTCATCAACAGCATAATAACAATTCTTTTGAAATCTAGGCTTGTTATGTCTTGGTTTAGAAGCTCTTTCCGGACACTTTGATGCAAAATGACCTATCTTATTGCAAGAAAAACATTTAAGAGGAAACTTTCCTTCATACTTACCTTTTCCTCTCCTTACTCTTTTGACAATAAGTGCTTCTAGCTCTTCTAGCTCTCTTTCTTCTTCCTCAATCTATCTCATTTCTTCATCATACTTGAATGTCTTTCTTGATGAACTTTCACCCAGATCATATATTTGTTTATATCTCCCAGAAGTAGTAGCCCTGAATGCAGATTCTACCTTAGGAAGGGCATCACCAAATTCACTCAATTCAAAAGCAGTAAGCTTACCAATCAACATATCTTTGGTAACATTTGCACAGTCTGAAGCTCTTCAATAGCACTAGCTTTGACTTTGTAATAAGTAGGAAAGGATCTAAGCACTTTAGCAACAATTTCTAATTCATCCAACTATCCACCAGCACATCTGATACCACACACAAGTTCATTCACTCTTTGCATGAAAGTAGTAATGTTCTCATTATCACCCATTCTCAACATTTCATATTTCCCTTTTAGACTTTGTGATGATAGAAATTGGTGAGATATAAGGTTTAGACCACTATATTATGAAAATATGAATTTGTATTCAAATTTGAAATTAAGTTGCCTCAATATGGAATTACCATGTAGAGGTTTGAATTCTTTATGATTCTTAAATCAACCAATTTAAAATTCTACACAAAACCACCTTATTTTAACTTAAAATAACAATAAAGAAAAGATAACATCACCATAAGATTCCAACAACAAATAGGCAAAAATTGACAACCATAAAAAAATCATCTCACAATACAAGATTTGTGTAAAAGTCATTTCAAAAAAAATTCTACCAAGAAGGGAGGCAAGAATCTATTATCTTCAAATAAAATACTATAATGCATTTACTTACATCACTCCTTCTGTGTCTTCAATCCAACATCACTTGTGTACAAAATTTTCACTCTAACTCATCCTAATGTTCAATTTATACCACCATAACCCCTAATTATATAGCATTTTCACCCTCTAAATGGGGTATCCAAGTTGGTTATCATATCCCAATGTCTCCCTTGGATAAAAATAAGCATTTAATGCAAAAAAAAAAAAAATTGTAGCTCCATTACTCACCTCTTACACATGGACACCTAATTCATATTATCTTGCAAGGTTGTTATCATCTTCATGTGGAGGTGTTATAACCATCCAAAAAGATATCAAAAGTGTCCAAAATAACCTCATTTAGAGTTGAACATCCAAAAAAACCCTAATATTTAATATTCTCTTTTGATACATGGTAACTTAATATCTGTAAAAAATCAATAAAAATTAATTACCATACTAGTAAAACCCTGATGGTAAAAAATAATTATTATTAATGGTGAATGCCTCGTCCCTGATGAATGATTTATAAATAATATTAGGAGTAATTAAATACATAAGATTTATAATTTTAATGGCACCTTAATCCTAACATTCTCCCACTTGACATCATACATTGTAAATACATCCATAGGAAAACCAACAAGGGAAAAACATCTCTTAGCCAACTATGTACCACTTGATTATTCAACATGCTTTTGAGCTCTAACAAGATACCTACAATAGAAACCAAGATAATCACCATCAAGCAAGAGCTCCTCAAATTCTTCATCATGTCAACTCATGATAGGATAAGGACCATGCCAAGGTGAAACATTCCAATTGTCATTAAATCCTACATTAATCTATACATGAAAACAAATATCATATTCAAATGGAA
The DNA here is from genome assembly GCA_007258455.2 of Sequoia sempervirens. Classification (NCBI taxonomy): domain Eukaryota; kingdom Viridiplantae; phylum Streptophyta; class Pinopsida; order Cupressales; family Cupressaceae; genus Sequoia; species Sequoia sempervirens. The sequence continues at coordinate 590,547,466 of VDFB02000015.1, read as the reverse complement.
ACAAATGATTCTAAGTGATTTCCAAACTCATAATAGTTTGAATAGAAACCATAGAAATTTTCTATCATATCCCCAAAATTGTAATAAAGATCTTGTATATCCACCATTTGAATCATCCATCCTATCATCTCAATATAACATACAAATACAAAAATGATGACATATAAGGCCAATGAACTAATTCTACATCAAAATTAAATTGAAACGTGAATATAGACAATCCACATTTGAGTTATAAATTCAACCAATGGGTGAATACAACCCATCAAACTGCACAACTCATAGATCCTAAATAGTGAAGAATGTAAACTCATATTCACATTAGTACACTAAAAATCAAGACAACTAAAATGATATCCTAACAATAAAGAAAATATATATCCAAAAACTCTCACTGCATGGGTATTGTAGAATATGAAAATAGATCAAGGAATATACCAATTCTACTAATAGCACTTACATAGAGGATGTGGCTAACTCCTCTATCACATAGTGTTAAGGAAACATACAATGATATGTATAGAACATATCTCATTAACAATCTTGAAATAAGCCAATAGTGGCATAGTGTGATGGTTAAGTTGTAGTGTTGTTCTTTCCATCAAGGTTTAAGCCCCACTGGGGTGCTATTGTTGAATGTTTATATTGGGGATGAGATCCCCTATTTTTGACCTCATTAGTTCATAGCTCTAGATTGGAAGTGTTTACCCATTATTTGAAAAATTCTTTAAAAAACTCTCTTGAGTCTAAACCAATGAAGAAAAAGATCAAGGAGCTACCAAATAGTTGCCAACAATAATGAAGTAAAAATAATAACACTTGAATCCATACAAACCTTAAATGCATAGACATCGAAACCTTCAACAAGAAGAGAATATACCAAGAAAGAGATAACATAAAAATCAAACCATATCCTTATATCACACTAACATGTGCCAATTCATGTCAAGTAGGATCTCCTTCAACATCCCAAATCCAAAAAGGATACCAACATCTAACCATTCAACTCAAAATAAAAACATAGCATTAATAGATGCAAACCTCTCAAACTAAAGGTATATCAAGTAAAACCAATTATTCCCACAATAAGGGAATATGCCCAAATCCACACACCATTTCTTGTAGCTCTCAAATTTCATCAAAACTAGTTCCATAGATCAAGATAAAAAAGAGAACAATGGAAATTCATAAAACCATGCATCTAATTCTTAACAAGTCCTTAGAAATTTAACATTCAAGACTAATTCACATGAGAAGACAAGATACTATTTAAATAATGCATATTTTATTTAGGTGGGAAACACCTCTTAGATCATTTACCTACCGAGTAGACCAAGAGTGGGATAAAATATTGTCTTGTGCATATAAAACCAAGCAATCAAAGCTTACAATATAGGGAAACATCTCATCAAATACAACCTACAACCAATGGAAAATAGTGGGTATTGAATATATACAATGCACATAATTAATTAAGAGTTAAGGTAGCCACAATCCAACTTTACATAACCCTATGTAACTATAGGACTAACAGTGTAGTAGCTATTGAACCCTTAAGTAGTGTATTTCTCTTTGGGTGGAATACCTCATAAACATATAGTGTTTATTTCCACTACCATTCCTACCATGGGATTCCATTCAATTGAATTATTGTCAAAATATCCAACACACTTCAAAAAGTTATAAATGTGATTACCACTATTAGACACATGCTAATGATAAACATTATCTAGAACAGGAGGCCTTATTATTATTTTCACCCATATTATACATAAAGGAAAAATACATCATTCGTCAAAATGTTCAAGCAATATTGTTGATGTATCAATCAATATATTTCATTCCCTTTCTACCATTCTATTCCAAATGCATCAAAAATATCAAATGTGTTTAAGACCACATTATTGCACTATCTCATCCTAGTATTTTTTTTATATAGCCATCTTTCAATTGGGACATGAAAATATTTGAATCTTCAAGAACTTCCAATCACTTTATATCATGCTTTGAAGCTATATTTGTTCCCAATAATAAACCTGTGTATCTTACTATATTATTTATGTATTGAAACCTTAGTTTGTATGGGAATTTGAAGACCTTTTCATCAGGTGAAATAAGAACACTACCTACTCTAGAGCCTTCCTTATAACATGCCCCATCAAATTACATGGTCCACAAATCATTTGTGTAGGGATTTTTATTTTTAGGGAACACTAATGGGTCCACCACATTCTCCTCTATATTGTATTGACAAAATAAAAATTGGCTCCTTATCAATGTATGAAACTTCATTAAATATTTGGTAATGTCCTTGACTCTATACAACATCTTATCCCTTTTTCACTTGATCTCTTTTCCATTAGTGAGTATCATGGCATAGGAGGAATCCATTTGAATGCTAAAACTAATATTTGATGATCAATTCATTAATAACAAAATAAATTATTTGGAAGGGAAATCCACCACTACAATAACCATATTGTAGGATATCTCAGGAAATATCATTAGTTTTAATTATACCCTATTTACTATTATGATGATACACACCTCTCTTAAATACATAGAAAATAATTTTCCAAACTCTTTTAAAGTTTTAAGGCCTAATTAATTTATTATTTCCAATGAAATGACACTAGTAGAGGCCCCTAAATCTAACATAAATTTATGAACCAACCATCCATTCATAAGTAATGAAAAATATAATTATTCAAAATTAGTGGGGTTTTTACCATAATGGTCCCTAGATAAAATTTAGGGTTATCATTTAATTCTACAACATTTATTGGGGTAGTAAGGATTTCATTTGACTATTCACTTATTATAAGGCCATCTCAAAAATATGAGATAGTTGTATGGCTATGTTGGGAATGTGATTATTTTAGCCAAGGGTACATAAATATTAATTTGGATAAGGGCCTAGGCGATATGCTATGATAAATAAATTGGTAATGAAGTATACAATTTTATATTTATTATAGGATAAGTGTTGAGATGTTATTTAGCATGAATTAGTTTCTTTGGTCAAAAGAGATAACAATCAACTAGTTTTTTATTACTACTAGACAATTGTTTCTTATACTTAAGATCATTTTTATTAGTATTGCTTGAGGTATTAGCTTTTGTTTTAGGAATAAATTTCTTCATAGGTTGAAATATTTAGGTAGGAGAAAATTATTTCTCCTTAATGCACCTATTATAGGTTCTTATGTGACTGCAATAGGTTTGGTTTTGAACCCCTCTTCCATATATATCGCCCTACCATCTCATTTTTCTTTAAATCTTTTTGAATTTTTTTTATATGGTACTTACTTATTGCTCAAGTTGTAGTCACTTTTAACTTGAGTTTTTATCGCTATTGTAAGATATTTTATTTCTTCATTAGTTAACTTTCCCAATTTATATTTATTTTATATATTTTCCTTTAACTCAATAAAATTATTATTTTTCATGCTCTACTTCATCAATCTCATTAGAGAAAATATCGTAATTATGAAGATCCTCAATTTCACACACTTTATTAATCATTTTTATTGTATGTAAATATTCATGTTATTCATCTAGATATATTTCATGAGTATACATCATGTTTCTCTCTTATTTATCCTAATCATCTTAACTTACATAAACTTCTCTTCTTTGAAACTCTTTGTATTTTGTTTCTCCTTCCATATTTGCTAAATAAATAACTCATTAAATTAAGATGTAATTCATGTGATATGGTTCACACAAAGGAGCCTCTTTTTCCATGTTTATACTTTGCCTTTTAGAGGGTTATGGATCTCTTATTAAAATGATTTTGATCATGTTTCCTTTATTTAAGATTACCAATTCCTTGAGAAGGCTTTATATTTATTTATTTAGTAATGTATGACGTATTTGACAACTTTATTGGCCTTTATTATCTTTGGAAGAATTGCATGTTAGTTGTATCCCCTTATTAAAAAATGTAAATCAGCTCCTTGAGAGCATGAATAATCTTATTATATTTAGTTTTAGTTTTAAGTGGCTTATTTAATTGACCCCTTTTCATGTTGCTAAATTTTAAATTCCTCCTTAGATAATCTTCCTAAGGCCTTTTTATCACTTTCAATGTTACTAGTTATTTGATACACTTCTCTAAGTGTCATTGGGTTCTTATCTCTCAAAAAATACCCCATTTTAGCAACATATGAATCGTAGTACAACATTAGAAACATACGTTCATTTTATCTCATGTATTGAGGAATCTATGACATGATCCAAATGAATCTATTATTAAAATCTATAATAGCTTTATTATTAAATTTGTTAGTGGTAGATTTGAGATCTATTACATCAACATACTACTCATGAAAGGATCTCTTGAAGGAAACCCATGCATAACTTCATCATAATTTTTCTATCCTTAATTCGTAGTCATCATTTAAATTTGTAAAAGATCTTAGGTGTTTTCCTAAAAATATATAAAAAAATCCTTGAAATTTTGGAAGCTTCGCTTTAACATAATTTTTGATAGGGTTTATATAACAAGAAACCCTATCAAAGTTATTTTTTCTATATTTGTCTAAGGTTAGAATCTATTTCAAAATGCTTATTTCTTAGATGAATTATATATATATATATATATATATATATATTTTAAACTGCAGGAATCAGGTAGCACGACCCCCTATAAACTGCAGTGCGCCTGGTAAACTTTTTAACGTGACCGGCGGCGCTGGCGCGACACGCCCTCCGGTACCACGGGACGGGGGGAGACTAGAACTCGTGACCAGCAGAGCCGCAACGGAATTACTTAGCCAACCGAGCTAGGGCCCCCGCCCTTCTTAGATGAATTATATGTATTCTATGGATTCTCATTATTTTTTTTGGGTGTATAGGATCTCTCCTTTTTCCATGAGGTCTAAATCTCCAACCACCATATATGGTTAGCAACTTTGTCTCTCCCTTTATGGGAATATTATAAAAAAATTTGCCTCCATTTGATGTTTTGATATTAATTAAGATTTTATATTTCATTATTTACCGTAGGTTAAGCATCTTCATACTTGTATTCTATTTTGTAAAGATTCTCATTCTTTTGGGGATTCATATATAGGAATATGGGTAGTGATTAATATTTAAGTGACGATTACCTTTGTTAATAATTTGCAACAATCATTATTAAAAAATGAAGAAATTTTCATAAAGGTGGTGACTCATATAAATAGTGCCTAGGTTTGTAATAAAAAATAATTAAAAGAGAAATGATTAATATTCATTTTAAGAGAGAAATCATTAAGTTTAAAAGGCAACGATCACCTTGTAAAAGGTGGCAACTTCTTAAATAGTCATGATTATTCAAAGGGTTATCTCCTTACCAAGAGATGTCTCTCTTCATAAGAGATATAAGGACATAATATAGCATAAAAAGAGAATGAATGTGAAGTGTATAGATGTAACAAATCAATAATATATTTATGAATATAAGGAAGAGGAAGAGCAGAAAATTGAAAAATAAATCTGACTTACTTTTGATAATATGTGTAATAAAGTGAAGATTTAAAAGAGTAGAGAAATATGAAGAATATTTTAGAATTGTATTAAAGAATATATATAATCCATGTAGATGAATGTAGATATGTATGAAGAATATGTGTGAATATTAAGACTAGATTTGTGAGGAAAGCATTGATATACTAGTGATCAAATTGAAGGAAGAAATTTGAAAAAGTTTGTATCAGATTTATGAAATATATTGTGTGGATTGTAATAAAATTTGGAAGAAGGATATTGTGTTGTAATCAAATTTGTGAGAGGAAGATATTGGGAAGAAGTATACTATATCAAATATTGAAGGATTAATAGGTTGGAGCCTATAATTCTATCAAGTGGAGATTGGTGTCTCTTGTGAGTTGGTGATCATTGTTTTTATGTGAAATAGGTTGGAGCCTACAAGAAAGAGAAAAAGATCAATAAGATATGTATAAGCAATATTTTTCCGTGGTTTTCTCCTGCAAGGGTTTCCACGTAAAATTGTGTGTTGTCTTTATGCTCTAAATTTTTAGATCTTACATGAATGTTTTATTGTGATTGGTTAATTTTTTAAAAATAAAAGATTAGTAGATACTGATTCACCCCCCTCTTAGTATCATCATGTGCTCATCAAAAATCAACCCTAGTTATTATATTCGTGTACTCTATATTTACATTACAATGGTAAAATAGTGAAAAAATAACATGAATCAAGTTTTAGGAGAGACAAGACCCATGGCCACCTTGTACCAACAAAAAATATTTGTGCTTAGTGGGTTAGTGAGTGAATCCATAATATTCTCTATAGTGTTCACCTTTTGAAGGACAACCTATCCACCTTTTACCATCTCATAGAAAAATGGTACTACATTTAGTATAAGCATGATGCATAGGGTTCTTAGTTAAACAAATTTTACTCTAGTTGTCACATCCAATACTCACCTTTTTATAAATAAAAATAATGCTTGAACATAGTATCTATATCCACACTTATTCTTTACAAAAATGTGTGGAATCATATACTCTACTTCTATAGTCAAAATAGAAATAGAAATTTATCTCTTATTCATCCAACTAGCTATACCATGGAGTAAAGTGAATATATAGCCACTTGTAGATATCCTACTATCTAGACATCCATCCCATCAAAATCAATGAGGCCTTATAAATAAAGTAACTTTTCCACATCATTAATCCCATGATAAAAATATAATAATTGAAAGTTCCACATAAATATTTGAACACCCTCTTTTAAACATAAATTCAAGTTTCCTTGCTAGGGATAGATATAAACTTGCTAATAAATCCCACTACTTGGGAAATATTTGGTCTTGTACATACCATTGCATAGATGAAACTTCCAAAAATACTAGAATAAGGGTAATTATACATCTCTTCATAATAATCATTTGAGTTGTAAAATTTCAAATAAATCCTACTACCCACAAGGGAATATTTATTCAGTCATAATCGTATATTGTAAAGCGCTATAAAATTGTGTTAACATACTTATTCTAAACTAACCAAAGCCTTATATTAATTTAATCCTTACAAAATTTTATACCAATAATATTTAGAAACCTGTAAATATTTCATATAAAAAGTATTAGAGTTAATTTTAAGCTCCAAAATCATCCCTTTGTCATTCCTAATAAATAGCATGTCGTCAATTGTAAGGCCTCACCTTGTATGAAACTAATACAACCCTAATGTACTATGTGTATTTTATTGATTACTAGTGAATCACCTCAGAGATGATGAATGAAGTGTATTATTATAAATGCATTATATTAACAAACCCATTTGGAATCTCTAATACATCAAAACAAGAACATGTTTATATAAAAAAATGGAATTGTTGGATTTTGAATTGTTTCAAGAAGGGGAATAATTAGACCTTGTATCTTATATTATGTTTTATAAGTAAGGATTACAATCTAAATTAAATGATTATACTTTGAATCTCTAGCTTCTTAAATTTTCATCTTACAAAATTATGGCGATTTATTTAGCGATATGTAAATTGAAAAATGAATATCTAGTCTAGCTAGGGCTAATATGTTATGGTGGGAATGATTATGATTTACAAATCACATTGCAATGAAATAGTTGGTTTAATATGAAGTTAGGAGGGATATTGGATTTAGATCTTACTTGACAAATACTAATGGGTTTTATGTCTCATAAGGTGGATACTAGTAGTGAGTGTGACTAGAAGATTTACAACTCGTGAATTATGGGACACAAAGGTAGGTTGACTACAACTCGGTATGCATGGATGAAACATCGATCAAGTGTAATAAGAACACAAGCGTGTGGTAGAGGTGAGTATAACATATCCTAGATTTAATTGAGTTGTAATCAATAATAATGAATAATTAGATAAACGTAAATTAAGTGGATAGATGAATGATTCTTTCTAATTATATAATTTAACTGATTTAAGATGAATTTTTGGCTAGATATAAATGGTTTGACCTAATGTGCATGTATAATAATAATTTCAAGGATAAAAGGAGAACCACATAGACCTATGATAATAACCTTTTTAAAATCAATTGTTGTGAACCCTTGTAATAAAAAAAAATGGCAAGTGGTGTTAGTTTTAATGTTGGAGTGAATTTTTGTTAGGGCCCAATGTTTCAGGTTATGGATTAAAATGTCCTGAGAGGGTGAGTAAGAAATTAGGGGTTGCAAACACTTAATTGGAGTTAAAACTCGGATGCATTCTTTATGATTGTTTTAAAAGGGGTTAAAAAACATATTTTTAAGTGGTCACATATTTTTTAAGGTCCTAGTATAGGTACCTAAGGGTTGGGGACTTAATTATAGCCATATCTTGGACCATATCCAAGATATGACCCTCATTAATTGCTCTTTTTGAAAAGTGGCGGATTTGGGGAAAAAGAAAAGGTCTTGGTCTCAAAAACAAAGTATGAGATGTGACATGAGAGAGGAAGTGACCAAGTACTCCATCCCCCTCTTAATGAAGATGGAGACTTTTGAGATGGAGTGGAGACTTTTTATATGGTTGTGAAATTTGGGGTTGTAGTACGTCGGCTGTGAAATGGAAACTGTTAGAATTGGCTATGGATGCCACCCAAGATCTATGGACCAAATGGAAAGCACAAGAAAGAGAGAAATATTATGACAAGAATAAACTGTATTCAATGTCATTAATATGATATGCTGATTATGATTGATTACAAATGAGAAAGACCCCTTGGTTAAATAACCAAGGTGAGAACATAGAAGGGCATAAGATTATGACAAGTGTCAGAATCTTATGACATGAGACAACTAGGAAGACTTATCACTCCACCAAAGATGGAGAGATAATCACATGATGTGTCCACAAAAGGTGGAAATGATAAGGTAATGAGATGTCAAGTCCACCAAAAGTGGAGAATCTCCAACAACCTTCTATGTGGTCCCTAAGTAAACTTAACTAAGGTGTAATTATGACCTAGGACAAGGTACAAGATATTTAATTACACCAACACCCCCCCTTAAGTGCAACTTAGGGAGTAGTGCACAAATGAAAACAATGCAAGATGGGTCCCAGCTACTAGGCCATGTTAGGTACCCATGTACAAACAATGCAATCAATGCAACAAAATCTCTCACAAATGAGGAAAGGGAGAAAACCTCATGGGACAAAACTCCCCCTCAAAAGAGAGATGAAATACAAAAAAGAAATGCTCTCAATGAAGAATGAGAAGGTAAAAACCCCATGTGAGGAAAAAGACCCCCCCATAAGAGAGAAGTAGAAGAGAAGCAAGGTAGCCCCCCCTCAATGTTGAGTCTCCTGCAAGAATGGTAGAAGCTCGACATTGAATGCTGAAGATGATCCAATCTCGCCAAACAACGTTCCTCCCCTTAGGAAGAAACAAAACCAAGGATGTATGCAAGATATCATGAAGATGGATGATGGATGATGGTGTCTCTGAAGCAAGCTCAAGTGTCTCCATGTCGATGCCGAAAGCTAAACCACTCCAATCAAGCGTTCTAGGCCACACTGCTGAAGAGGAAAACCCAACATCTAGTAGAGAAGAATGTAGAACATGATCCAAAGACAATGGTATCCCCTCTGAAGACAAATAAGCCTTCTCCAAATGCTGTCCAAAAGAATCCACACTCACGCCAATCTGAGAAGAATGATCATGAACAAGAGGGTCGAGGTGTTCCCTCACAACAACTGAAGAAGGTTCATCTTCATCAAAGAGAAGATGAATGCTATCAAGAGTGTCCTCCAAATCTAAAAGATGTGACTCCACAAACAAGTCTAAAATACCTGTTAGGAAGTCATCCAAAGTAGCCATATCTGGAAGACAATGTATGTTCTGCTGCATTGAATCACTAGGAGTCAAAACTATAGCAACACAAGTATCATCAACTGCAACAGAAGATGGAGGAGATGAAATGCAAGGCTCAAGAATTGGATCGGATGTGAGTATTCCCAAGTTCAAAAAGCCAAATGTCTCCTCAGAATCATAGTTGTGATCAACAGTCAAAGGAACATCGTCATTATCAGAAGCAAACTATGCAAAGGAATACAACCGAGATGAATGATCAACCACCCCAGTAGCAATGATATCTCTAGTCTCCAAGTCTCGAATGATAACCGAATCAGGAGTGAACTCCACAGTTCTCCCATCTCCACCATGTGTAATCTGATAAATGGAAAGTAGATTGTTTGTCAAATGAGGAACACACAAGACATCCTGAAAAGTGTTCTCCCCAATGCCAATAGATCCCTTCCCTGTTACACTCATGTATGTATTGTTTCCCATCAAGATAGGAGACATCGAACAAGGCTGAAATGAAGAGAAGATAGTCTGTGAAGATGCCATATGATGTGATGCTCCTGAATCTAGAAGCTATCTCCCTGATCCTGGACTTGAATGAGCACAAAGAGCTTGTCCTTTATATCCTAATATATATGTTTGACCTTTGTCCTTTTTAGACTGTTTTTGAAGTAGAAGGAGAAGAAGATGATTGAGACATTCTAGAAGGAAAATCAATGTGATTCTTTTTGAGAAGATTCTTCAACTCATCAATATCCTTCTTATAACAATAATGTTCTTCATGTCCATCCTTCTTGCAATATGCACAAAAAGGTCTCTCCTTCTTAGATGATTCTCCTTTTGAAGAAGATTTTTTCTTTTCTTGATTTGAATGTGGTTTATCCTTTACTTGATCTAAATGTTGATTATTCTTTGCTTTCTTCTATTTCTTATCTGATTCTGATTCTTTCACTTGATTAACCAACAATTCCTGAGATTTAGAACTCTTGATGAGACCCATTGAGATAAGCTTTTATTGTTCATGTATCAACATCTCAGAAAATGTTGTAAATGAAGGTGTAGTGTATGTAGACCCCATAGTCAATCTATGAGTATGAAAGCTAGAAACAAAAGAAGCATAATCAGGACCAAGTTTGTTCATTGTATTGTACACCAACTGGATGTCCTTCTTATCAATTCCACATGCTTTACATTGCTCTTTTAGATCATTGACCTTAGTGATGTAGTCTTGGATGTTGTCAAAGTTCTTAGAATCAAGATTCATCAAATCATTGTCAATTTGATAGCCTCTTACTTCATCTTTTGTACCATACAATGTTTTCAATTTTTCCCAAGCTTCATGAGAATTTTTACATGATTCAATCTGAAACAACAAGTCTTGAGAAACTAGTCTACGAAGACACCCAAGAGCTTTGGCATGTTTGATCATCCATTTTAACTTTTTCTCATCATCTGTAGGTTGAGGTACCTTATTTTCAACATATAGAGAGTGACCTTCTGTCATTAGTATATTCCATGCATTTTGATGCCATGTTGAATAATTATATGATGTGAGCAAAGGAACCTTAGAATGATCCATGAGAATGAAAGAGCAAAGCAAACAGATCAAGGCAATGCACCAAGAGACCCCCCCAAATCACTCAATCAAGAAACCCCCCAAGCAATATCTAATTTGGCACTTTATATTTAGTGCGTTTATAGTTGCTAGATGCCAAAAATAGCAAACTAGACTTGATCTTAGTGCTTACAAATGCCAAAATAGGCCATAGTATCAAATAAAATTTTTGGTACAAAATGAGATCAATCTGATAATACCACTAAAAATTACATGAAAAATCATGCACTTTCAAAAAAAATTGCACACAAAAATGTTACCGTAGGAGCAAGTTATGAGCTCCCGAAGTTCCCAAAATGAGGACAAAGCAGCAACACCTGTGAGAATCTGAAAATTTTGAAAAAACCAAGCACCAAAACCAAAATCTGATTGCACCAGTGCGTAGAGCACGAAATTCTAGCCCAAATAAAAAAAATTGCTCGAAAAAAGGAGTTAAAATGAGCAAGTTATGAGCGTTCAAAGATTGACTGCAAAAATCAGAATGCAAATGGTGAAGGGGGCAAAAATTTCAAATGAGCGCTGACATCACGCTGACACTATGCTGAAGTCAGAAATTCATGTGATTAAATTTGATGGTCGACTGGTCGTCACCAGTCGGCGCGGGTCCCTAGGTTGAAAAGAATATTCGCCAGAATTTGTGCGAACTCGCCAGAATTTTAATGGATGCCGGAATATTCTGCAGGCATTTGCCGGTAGAAGAATCTCGGGGGATATGAGGGAATATTCTCTCAGGCTGTCGGAGTATTTGAAGTCCGTCGGTATTTCTGAAGTGTTCGCCGGAGAATGTGGAAACCGCTGGCCGGTAAGCGGAGATAGGGGGCCCGCGGGGGCCTATGTGGACCACGGGCCGCAGGCCACGTGGTGCCTGCGGTACCACACAGTACTGCGGACTGCGGTACCTTCTCTGTACAGAGGGTACTGAGTATGCAGTACTCAGATTTTTGTTTGTTTTTTTTATTTTTTTATTTTTTGATTTTTGAATAAGATTTTTGCAAAATATTTCAAAAAATATTTAATCGAAATTTTTTAATTTTTCAGAAATCGTACCATGCGTCATAATGATGACCTGGGGGGCCGTACGGCTCTCCGAGCAAAAAAATTTTGCCTCACCGGACAACTGCTCTGAATCGGATGATTTGTATCGATTTTAGGGTTTTGGCCCTTCCGACGCGATGGCGGTCGGATTTGACCCAAAATGCTCCAAAATTGCAGCTACCTTCTGGATCTGGCAACCACACTTCAGCTTCAAACCCTCATAGATTTGGCTTTGTAGCTCCAATTTGGATGAAACAAAAGGAAAAATCGACTATCTCGAACCTTCCGAACGCAATGGTGAGCTCAGATTTGCACCAGCAAGCTCGGATTTGAACCTGCAACAAAGAGCCATGAACGGAACCTCCTCAGATCTAGAATCTCTCTTCAGAAAAAGACTCTCCAATGGCTCCAAACACGCTCTGATACCATGTTAGAATTGGCTATGGATGCCACCCAAGATCTATGGACCAAATGGAAAGCACAAGAAAGAGAGAAATATTATGACAAGAATAAACTGTATTCAATGTCATTAATATGATATGCTGATTATGATTGATTACAAATGAGAAAGACCCCTTGGTTAAATAGCCAAGGTGAGAACATAGAAGGGCATAAGATTATGACAAGTGTCAGAATCTTATGACATGAGACAACTAGGAAGACTTATCACTCCACCAAATATGGAGAGATAATCACATGATGTGTCCACAAAAGGTGGAAATGATAAGGTAATGAGATGTCAAGTCCACCAAAAGTGGAGAATCTCCAACAACCTCCTATGTGGTCCCTAAGTAAACTTAACTAAGGTGTAATTATGACCTAGGACAAGGTACAAGATATTTAATTACACCAACATAAACAAATAGAAAGAGTTCAAAAGTACTTAATCACAAGCAATTTCAAAATAAAAAGTATAGTCCTGTATGAGATTGTTTTGGCTGAAGCTGGTGTCTTTCCAATGGAAATGGAATTGGTAATTCGTTTATTAGGCTATTTGCAAAGGATATAGAATATGGGGGAACATCGGTGGCCCAAAATTGTGGTGGACGAAAAATTAACTAGAAGGAAGAGCACGTGGATGAAGCAAAATGTCAAGTGGATGGGAAAATGGGGGATCAACATGCAAGAGTGCCCAAAAAAAAAAGTTGAAATGAAAAAGTATGTAAAAGAGAAATTCAAAAATACCATGTGGTCGAAACAGCTTGGCTGGAAAAGAGAACATTATGTTTTGCATTTTAACCCTACTTGTGATCATGAGCAAAAAAATTTCATGGGGACAAATATAAAGTGGAAGGCTAAAATGCTAATAGCCCAGTTAAGAACTAACTCACACCATTTGAGATGCGAAACAAGAAGGTGGAAAATACCCAAAGAAGGGTGGGAAGATAAGATTTGTTGTTTTTGCTCTTCGAGTGTAGTGGAGACAGAGTGGCACTACATTATGGAGTGTAAAGTTTACAAGGACATTCGATACTACTACTAAGATTTATTAAAAGTCAAGTCTTTAGCGGCCTTGTTTGAAGAGGAAAATATCGATAAAACAACAAGTTACCTGATCAAAATTCACAACAGAAAAAACAAAATCAGCAAAGAGTTGGAAAACAACATGAAGTAGTTTGGTGGGGTCAACTGTTGTTTTTGTTGTTTTGGCTAAGGTGGTCTTTCAGTTTCATTTCGTGGGTCCCATAGACCGGATAGTCTCGTGGGCGTTATTAAAATCAATCAATCAATCAATCAATCTCTTCCCATTTCCCCAAATTTTATCACATGTGTGAGCACTTGTGGGAGATTGTGCTTGAAGATTGAATGAGAGAGTGACAAGTGTCACTCCCTCACTCAAAGAGATTCAAGTTGAATTTCTTATATATCTTCTTGGTGAAGAGAGAAAAAGGTGTTGCCCACTTCTCCTTTTGGAGAACCCTTGTGTTTATGGAGTCGAAAAGAAAATAAAAGAAAGGATGGTGAGAAGAAAGGAGCTCACATATGATGGAGGTGTTCACAAAGCATGGTTGTGAAGATAAGTCATTCTTTTCCTTGTTGTTATCAAGTCAATTTTTTTAGAAGATTTGTTGAGATATTTTGTTATTGTTTGAAAAAAAAGGAGTTTGAACAAATTTGTGAATATGTGGATTGAGAGTATGTTGGGTGAAATGGGTAGTATTTTTTTCATTTTTCATACCAAAATCATTGGTAATATTTTCTTCTTGCGAGGGTATAGATAGAGCCTATGAGGCTTCGTTATGCCATTATGGTAGGGTGGAGAGTAAGCCTTGTTCATTTATTTGTGTTATTCATTGTATTCTAAAATATTGTTTGTAATATTGAAAGCTAATCTTTTATTGTAAATGAAAATAGGGATGAAAGAGCAAGTTTATATTTATTGTCATGTAAAATTGTTTGTTGTGATAATGTTGAAAGTTAGTCTTATTTGTTAGCATGTTATCATTCCATAGCTACATTTTTCTACTTGAGGTTTTGAAGATAAATAAAAGAAAGTTTGGTATTCATTTGTAAGGAGAATAATGGGTTTTTGTGATTTTTCTTTAAGGGAATTTGTTGACATTTGTGGTTATAATGGAAAGTATGGTGGGATATTTTTAAAAATGGGCTCTTGTAAAAAAAATGTTATTTCAAGTTTACATATGAAAATGTATTTAACTTCTTTCTTTTAAGATATAAGCAATGTATTGCTCTTCTACCAATATTAAACCTTCTAAGCCCCATAACTGATTTAATCTTCTTGAATATTGATATATCATTATGATAGCATTCAAAGATGAAATTGACATTAAAGGTAAAGATAAAATAATTGCATCTCCTTTTAGTTTGAAACTAAAAATGTCTATGAAAGAGAAGATAAATAGACAAACTCAATAATATCCATCCCCTATTCAAATTTAGAGATTTGGATGAAAATCATGAAAATAATCTAGTTCATCTAATTCTATCCTTTTAAAGGTGGAAAATGGAAAGTTAATATGTGGTGAATAAAAGTAATCTTTATTAGCCGATAGTTAGCCGATAGGCTATATATAGTAATCTTTATTAGCCGATAGTTAGCTGATAGGCTATATATAGTTGTTTCTGACTCATTAAACATTGTTGAGCTCACGTCTGAAAAAAATGGATTCGCATTTAATATTTTCATATCTTCATCACATGCGTGAAATCTGCTTTTAATTTACTGTGAATAGATTGAAGCAGCGGTTGGAGGGAGATTGGTTTTCGTTTAATTTTTTTTCCTACACTAGGTAGGGCTTTGTAAATGCCAGGAGTAGATAAGTTTGTATCTATTGCAGATGATGGCCTATGTGGCTTTTGTTGCTGAGGCTGAGGCATCGTCGCCCACCCCTTCTTTGACTACAGGCGTTGTTTTTGTGATGGGGTGTCCTCTGTAACAGTTGGTGTCATTGGATCTCTCATTGCGTTTTTGGCCTGCTTTGTACACTGATCTTGGTATTGCTTGGTGTACGACACTTCAGCCCTGAAGGACTCCCTCTTACTCATCTTCTTCAAGTATTTCTTTTTGTACATATCTTTTGTTCATGGAATCATGTCAAAATTTCAAATAATAGTTAGTCTCTGTTAAATTTTTTCAGAAAATGGTCTTATAGGGGATGATTGAGGACGATAAAAGCAAGAGGAAATCCATAAAGGTTGTTGTAGCCATGGAAGGTCTGCTACCTTTTCCTTTTTGCTCTCAAACCCCAATCTTAGATTTTTTTCTGCTACATAATCTAAGGAATTAATATTTGAATTGCAGGGGTGGATTTTGTAGCTTTGAGGATCTCAATCCTGTGTTGAATTCTAGTGTGTGGAGGACATAAACCCCCCTAGACTTCATCTTCAGAATTGGGGATGAAAAACCTCACTCTCGTTTAGGGCATCCTCACACAGGGGTTACCTTGGATCCAATTTTGGGGAGTTTGAATCAAGTCTCATCGTATCTGGGTGAGTTCATCTTTTTTTTCTAAGTTGTAGGTGTATTTTCCTTACATATTTGAGGAATTTGCTAAAGTTGTTGCATCTTCCTACACCCAAATTTGTGAGCGTTGAATAATTCCATCTTTTACACGCGATATTTAGTGGATATGATGCATGTCAGAATATAAAATTATATTTTCAAGCTATCCCCCCAATCAACGCATCCCTACTGTTTTCTATCGGATAGCAGAGAATCTCTTAGATCTCTCTCATATTATTTTCTAGAATAGGCTTTTTAGCCAACAATATACGAATGGGCTAAATACATCTATGCAAGTATAGAATAAACAATCAAAATATTTGGTTTTGTGTTTAGTAAATGTACATTTTGACATTCGTTGATTATTATGGTTTCATTGATCTCTGTATTTGTGTGTAGCACAGCTGCATTATCAATCTAGCAAACACTTCTCTACTGTTTGGGCTTTCAATTAGCTATAAATACTAACTTCTAACTTCTAACATTTTTATATAGATCTTTACATAGTTGAGAATACAATGATACTTAGTAAATTCAGATGTAGTAATGTACTCACCTATTACTCTGATTTTTCTAAAGGTGGATTCTTTCCCAATAGCCACTGGGAAGCAGGGGTAGCCTAACTCATACTGGAACCATGCTCAAAAGATCTTCTATGAAATTAAACACCAGAGACTAACCCTTCATGAACAAACTGTATCTCCTTGAAAAAGCCATTCTTTTTCTCGTTTATTGGAGAAAATGACCATGAAACCTCCCTTTGGAACTAGATGAGTATAGATAGACTTTGCAGGTTTCCAATTTTCCTGCACCCAGTTTTCTTGATAATTCCCCCATTAATCTACCAATAAGGGTCATTTCCTTAAGTGGGCATAGTCTTTAATTTCCATTTCAACCATGGAAAACATTACCTTTGGTGTGCTTTCTACTATTCCACAGTAACAACTATTTCCATTTTTGGTGGAAAAATACAACTCAAAAATCTTCTCATGTGCATGGTGCTAAATAAATAGCAGCAGGATTTGATTTGTGTCATGGGAGTCAGTAGACCTAAAAAAGAATTAGGATTCAAAGCGAGTGTGTTCTAAGGGGAGCCATGGCCCACCCGAAGGTCCAAATTCTTGTTCCAATCATCCTAGGGCTGAGTTGGGATATGATAATAGTTACTAGTGAGAGGAGAGCCCTCATTCAAAGGTTGAGGTGCACATTTACGTTAAGGAATCTTTTCAAAATGTAGTGCATATACAAACTAATTTAGAACTAACAACAATTAATATTCACCAGTAAAATGTATATCTAGATTTAACAATAATTAACAATCAATTTCTAGAAAAGAATTAGCTTTTGAATTGTTGATTTTAATATTTAGCAGTTCAAAATATGGGAATCCTAATATGCTCACATTGAAAAAATTTCACAAAGAAATTTAATTTATAGAGCTATCAGAGCCAAGCTGCTACATCACATTCAAAATTCCAAGTAGCATAAATTACATTCACATTCTACAAGAGAGCATTAACTAGAAATATGTATCTCATGTCATACAAAAATAGCGATCCCTGGTTAAGGATTTCAAACATTGGCTAAGAGATTGACATTGCATTGTACTATTTGGAAAATCAAGTTGGAGTAAAGTATGCACGTTGACTTCCCATACCATCAATCCGAAAAGTGAGCAGAAATTTGAGTCAATTTCAGTTAAATATAAAATCCTGCCTTTGAATCCACACACATATGAAATGCAAGTCTACAATAAATTTCAAATAGCAAGTATATTATTATTTAAAAGTTAAAGAAGGCAAGGCATTTATTTTCCTTTAAGTAATACATTTAAGCTTGAAGATGAAAATTAAATTGGAAATATCATATATTAATGGTGACTTTCTGCAACTAGCATTAAAAGCAGTCTCTAGTACTCACATCCTAGGTCCCTGTATGAGTTTGATGACCAACCATACAGGTGCAAACTCCAACCCCTTTTGGGGACATACAAATCATCACTATTTCCAATCACCTATAATTATCTTTACAATTATGGACAAGAAAAGATAATACGAATTTGAATGCCATGATGAAAACGTTAAACCCTTTACTGTATAAATTCCCATTTGGCCTAGTGCAGTGAAAGTTTGGGGGAAAATTATTAAGATCCTCACAACAAGCCCTTGTGAAAACATACAAATCATCCTTCTAGGGAATCAGATGACTATCATCGCAATCAGTAACATAATAAAATAAAAAGAACTTACATGCTATGAAAAAAAAAGGCACCCTCTACCATATAAATTGAGAATCATAAAGATAAATGTTGTATGAATCTAAGGAAAAACTATAAATTCCCAAATGTCAAACCCTTATGAGGGCATACAAATTGGCCTTATCACTAACTGGCCAATTAAATCCTCTATCACTAACAAGTAACAAGTAATATACTAAGACTTTGCAAGCTTATGAAAATGGTAAAATGTTAAAACTACAAATCCTAGGAGTATCATTAATATCCACATATAAAGAGAGATGTGCAGAAGAATATTTTTTTCATTGTTATTTAAGTCAATCAGAAAGAAAATCAATTTGTTTATAAAATACCTTGAATAGAAGAGTATAAAATTGCAATTCCTGTGAATAACACTTCCATCCACATGCAAGAGTCTTGGTGGTTTGTTGATAATAATCATTTTAGCATTAAAAAACCCAACTAGCTTCCCAAATCTATTGAATAAAGAAAATGCAAATCCTACAAATACCACTTCTATCCAGAACAAAAACTTATCTGTAGCAAAATTTGTTTATAATACTCAATTTAGCATAAATGCTTTCAAGAGCTAGAATAGAAAGAGGTTAAGACCACAAATCCTATGAGCAACATTTCAAAGAGTGATGTATAGATGGAGCATTGTTGATTTTGCTTCTACTTATATATTACATCATCGCCTCTCCGCCATTTGTATATCTTTATATTCAAAGTTAATAAAGCCACCTTGATTGATTATACCATTTGATTCTTAATTAATTGTTGAATTGAATGGAGACTGAAGGGCCCATTAAATTTATTGTAATGTGATATGCTTCACTACAATGTTCTATCTATTGAGAGTATTGTTTATAATCTCTAGATGAATGATAAAGACAAATTCATTTTTTGTAATCACCAATAAGAAATTTGATAGTTAATCCTTTTCCAAAATTCCCTTTAATAAAAAAAAATAGGAATGCATATATAGTTCACTTGATGCTTTGAATTCCACTAGTATGAATTACACAAAGCTGTAGATCATCTACAAGTAAAGAAGAGCTGTCTAAATCACATTAAATATGTCTAAATTTGAAGCCTGGTAATGGATATAGAAAGACATGGCTGCTGCGATTGCTATTTCAAAATTGCATGCTAAAATTTGGTTGATTAAATGTTATTGTTAATTATGTTTCTATTGAAATTACTCTAAAAAATTGTTGGCCAAGTATGCACTTTAGATAGTCAAAAACCTACATTTACCTACATTTCCTTCTAACTACTTACATTTTATCCTATACTATGTACTTTTCAAAAAAAAAAAACATTGTGATTATGGTGTATGTCTACTAACTTTTTTCTTCCATGTGTAGAAACAAATAGATGTACTGTACAAACTCTTTGTGTTTGCTCATTTCATAAAGAAACATCAAACCATTGACTATAAAATCATCATATCTGAAATTTTTATGCTCTAATCCTTCAATTCACTATGAACAAATTTGTAATGTAGCAAACTTTCATGCCTTCCAAACAATATGTAAATGAAATATCTTGTGCATGTGTTTTAAACTCCTATTACAAACTTATATGGACACTGTAAACTACAATTCTTGCCATGTTTACTTAACATATAATTCTCTACCGACATACCATTGCACCCCTTCCAATTCAAAATACTTCGATGCCTTCCAATCAATATGTAAATCAAATATCTTATCTATGTATTTCAAATTCCTATTACAAACTTGTACAAACACTACAAACTACAATTTTTGACATGTTTAATTACATATAATTATCTATCGGCGTACCCCTTGCACCCCTTTTGGTGCAAGTGCTAGTTGATACTTATCTAAGAGTCTTATTTAGAAACAAATAATAACTTTTTACAAATCAAAAGGAAAGAGATGTCTATTTGAGAAAGTTGAATAGATTTTATGGAAAAGGAAAAAGCACGAATTTATTTTATATTTATATATTATACATTTTTAAGAGAATTATTTGCTTTTTTATCAAATACAAAATATGTATATATATTATAACCCTTTATGAATGTACATACTCATCCTTATATAAATAATCATGAAATAAATATATTATATATTTCTTATATAAAATAATTATTGATTAAAGGATTAATGTATATTAAATCAATTAATTAGATATTTTATGTTGCAATCAAAAAATACAAATTAGGTAATAAAAAATTAAAAAATATATATATAAAAAAACACAAAAAAAAAGTTAGTATCTCTGTTTAAGAATGGAATGCACACAGGCTGTGAAAGAATGAAAATGCCTATGAAATGAAATTAATAGTTTAAAGATGCAACTGAAGTGCAGGGTTCTGTATGAGCAGATTTAAAATAAAAGAATATATATTTGCATTACATTAGTTGATTAAAAACCAAATAAAATAATAAATTTATAATGGGTTTTCACTATACAAGGTGGAAAGAATATATATAGAGATCAGTGAGGTAAGAGAAGTTTAAACAATGCCCCTCCCCTATATGCTTGAAATAAATAAGATATAAAATAACAAGAGAAATCCATGTAAACTTGCAACCTACGAATTGGGCATGAAAGAAAAGAAATTTAAAACCTCTATCAAATGCATATTTAAAACCGTCAGTTTAACAGTAGTTTTTTTTATAAAATATTGCCTCAAGTTGGAGATAAACATTTGTAGATCTAAACCCCACACAAATCTACAAACACATTACCATTCTTTGAACATTTGGAACAAACAAAAGACTATAAATCAAGTAAAAAAAGAATGAGGGCAAAGCCCCAGTTGCAAGATTCATATTGAAGCTCTTATAGAAGGGATAAATAAATAAAATACAGAAATAAACAAAATATTTGCAAATAGTTGGTCGCCTCTTTGGGGTTTAAAAAACCATTTAAACAAAAAAAACACATAGGTCGATTCATATATAGCTGAATAATTTGGAAATAATTTTTTAAAAAATATTGCAAACAATCCTTACGCCTTGCAAAATAACACTTGTAAATTTGCAAATAAATAAAGGTATTGAGGCATGAAACAGTCCCCTCACTTGCCCTATATTTCCATGACCCAATATTTTTCAGCCGTCATGCTCTGTCTGGCACAGGAAACACAATAATCAGAAGGAGAAAAAAAATGGTATAGTATTTTAGGGTTGTTGGTTTTTAGGCAGTTTCATTTACACACCGTTGATCTTCCTTCACATCTAACGGTGAATATAAGGTTGCATTGTTACCACCATACTTTGCCTTGTCACCATTCAAATGGATATTATATTTTATTATTATTCCTTCTCTTTGAGCCTCTAACCAACATAAAATATTATTAATATTTTACCGTGCATTATTAATAATAAGAATATCTCATTTCAGCTAGTAGTGCTAGAAGATATAAAATTAATTGCTTGAAAATAAAATTTGATAGTAATAATAATATTATGGTAAATTATAGTGGATAGACATAAATGATGTTATTAAGGTTAATTTATAATAAATAAATAAATAAATAGAACACAACTTGGTGGGCTAAGGTAGTGATATTATTAATGGTATGGAGTTAATAATAATGCTAAGATGGTACCAGATATTATTATAGGATTAATGTTTGTATCAAGGAATTGTACTAATAATATTTATATTATCAATAATATTATACTATTCATATTTATATTCATATCATCAATAAGATTATTAATATTTGTATCAAAAAATAATAGTAATGAATGGGAAACCTTGATTCAACCAATTTAATTATTAATGTTCTTTGTGCAAATTCTCTTATCATTGAGATATTGTATATTTTGAACTTAAAATAATTGGATGGAAGGATGTAAATAATATTAAAATAAATAAATAAAAATTAGAATAGAGTTTACTATGGGTTAACATATCAACATCGATAGTAATATGAAATAATATTATTACTTTCAAGTTATTGACATTGCATTTATAACACTAATAGTGAAAATAAATTAGTAAATTAATATGATTGTTGTATTGGTAGGATATAATGGGAATAGAGTTAATGATAACTTGATCTTAGTAATAATATTCTTTTTATAAATAAATAACGTTATGGTTAAATAATAATAATATTTTATTTGTCGAGTGAAGAGTAATTAGCATTGTCATTATTTTGTTTAAATGAAGACATTGCTATCAATGCCAATTTTTGGGTTTAAATCCCTTGGTAAGGAAAAATCATTGAGTTATGTTTAGATACCTCCTCGAAGGTATGTCGCTCGCATCAAGTTGGGTTTCACCTCTAACACTTAGAGTGGTTAATTATCTTAATTACATGTTTTAAAAAAAAAATTGTTAGGTTTTTCTAACAAAAATTATAGGCATGACACAACACTAACACACAATACATATGACACAACAAAATAACATTATACAATGAAACACCATGCAAGATATCATCATTTCTTAAGAAACATGGAACAAACAGAATACTTAAAAAACTAAACTGATAACCAAACCCACAATAGTGATTTAAACCAACAAGGAGTCCTCTAACACAAGCATTAGACCCCTACAATACTAGGCAACCCTAGGAGTTATAAGCTCCTTAACACAATAAAATTCAACAAATTTATTTTGTGTAAAGGCATTTCCTAATGAAAAATTTGGCATAAATTCTCAAGATGATGTTGGTGTAGGTTTTTATTTTCTGAGTAGGTTAATTTATTTTCCCTTAGTTCTAGGTTTTTACTACACTTTTATTAAGCTATATTAGGATAATAAAGTGAGTTTATCATTTAATAAATAGGATATAAGGTGATGAGTTGTCTCCACCCTTAATGTGTAGAGAATTTAACTTTTCATCATTTTATTTAATATCTATTGGTTGGATTTGCCACCTATCTCCTTAGTTCTATATAAACTCACTACCTAGCTTGTATTTTCATATTCTTGCATACTCTTGCATAATTTGACATATATGTACATTGATGCATGTAGTCATTATTCTGTAGATTTTCTTTGAGATCCTAATGCAATCTTGTCATATTGACATTTTCGCATTTCTTGGAATTTTAGGTTTGTAATTATGTTTTTTATTTATATTTTTATATCTCATCTCTCTCATAGAAAGATCTTGGTTATTCATCTATTTCAAATTTCTAAAAAATGACACTTACTAATGAGATAGGAAATTAGAAGACTCACAAGCCTACAGTGAACAATTTTCATTTATAGAATTTTCCCCCAAAAATTTTTAGAAGCAGTCACTATCCGATGAATGAAGGGATTACAATGTGCTTAAGGATTGCATCGTACCAAGACTTGATGTTAAAATTTAGGTGGGACACTAACACGAGTCCTCTAGTTTCCTAAAATTTTATAAGTATCTAGGTTTAGTGCTAGAGTCTTAGGAATGCACTGTAGTCCTTTCCTATGTTGATGTCTTATTCTTGCATTAATGTCTAGGCTAGTGAGCCAATCAAGGTCTAGGCTAGTGAGCCAATCAAGGCCTACATTTGGACCTCCAATCTTAGAAAATTTCTCAAAATCCACAAGAAAATAAATAATATGAAAAAACTCCAAATCAACAAAAATGACCAAGAGATCAGAGTAGTCCTAGACACCTAATCTCATGTCACACTAGCCAATAAAGGAGGTAACTCCCAAGGATTAGGGAGTACTCAAGGGGCTCCAAAATATAACCAATTACACAAGGGATGAAGTGGAAGGTGTGTTAGATCCATTGTCCACACCTAGACCACATGAGAAGCACATAAAACCTCTCAACAAGGTGGGTCCCTATAACCAAACACGCTAAGGGACATAAGAAGAACCTAAAGTTTTGAATGTTCCATTTGCATGCTATCTAAACTTGAATTATTTTTTAAACCATAATTAATTTCACTCTAAATTAATTTTATCCAAGAAAAAATCAAGTTCGAAGAGCATGCAAGATGGTATGTGATAGGTATGCAACGAGATGGAATTGGATGAGGCATTTAAGGCACAAAAGAATGAAATTGGTGCAAATCTCTATGGACAACTTTTGGAAACCTGTAAGCCCATGATAGTGTTGTTATCTCATATTTCTCATCCTCCCATGCCTCCTACAACACAAAACCTAAAAGAAGAAATGGGCCAATTGTTTGCATAATGTTGTAATAGGTTGTTTTACTATGGGTTGTTCTAGTGTGGGTTTACTATGTATTTTTGAGCCTATCTATTTTTTTGGGCTAGTTTTTCTTAGTATGGCCCTCTTTCTTTTAGCAAGGATATTTTGTTTTAGGTCCCTTTTTCTCTTATATGTAATTATGCTTTATATTAATACTATTCCAAGCTTTATGCCTTTTAAAAAAAAAACTTTGTTGCAAGATTATTTAAATATTAATGTGTATGTACATGTTTCTCTTTCTATGGTAAATGATGATCTTAATGCTAATAGTCATGTGCAAAAATATATTATTTTATAAAAACAAGACATGTACAAAGAAGTGAATAATTTTAGATGACCAGCTCCTCAAAGATTTTGAATCCTTGAATCATCTCCTAAACTATTTTAGATTGGATTTTAATAAAATGAATTTAGGAGATAGACATCTCTCGGGTTGCTTAAAGTTGTGAATCCACCAAACCACCAATTCTCTAGAATTTGAAGCTCTCATTTTATGATAGTTATCTCTAAATGATTAAACTAATTTTTATTTAATGTAACTCATACTTCTATTTATAAATTTTATGTAATATACTCTTAATGGCATCAAGGAATTTTTCCATGATGCCACAATATAGGAAATGGGTCACAGTTTATATATATATATATCCTTTTATAATCAACAAAGTTACCTCTACATATTTTGATATTTGATAATTTTTTGAAATATAGGTAATAGAAAATATCCTTAGTAAAAATTTGATTATAATTGCATGCTATTGTGAGTAAAGAAATTCAAACCTTTGTCAAGCTAGCCACTCAACTGAGGACTTAAAAGTGTATGGTAGAGATAATTATTCTAATTTTTTTATTAAATTTATGTCTACATAATTCATGTTTATATTTTTAATAACTTGTAGGTTTAATATGTTCAATGTGTGTCACGACCCCTATTTTTGGTAAGTAATTTATAATTCAATAATACTATTTTAAAGCATCTAATATTTAATTTAGTGAATGATTATATTGTTCATATGTTTAATTAAATTAATTTGTGGTGAAATAAAAGTACAAAGAAATAAAAAGAATTAATTATATTTTAATTAGAGAATTTCTTTTGCAAATAAATGATAAGGAGTTGTTATTTAGAATAATTATTTTTAAATTGCAATTAAATGTTACCTCTTTGCTAACTGTTGACACAAAAAATTGACGAGGTAACAGTGTCTTATGGGAAACTCAGTTTAAGGGGGACCTTTTGCACTAAATTGAGTGACCTCCAGATTTTTAAAGAAGTTGGCTTCTTCTATAGTGGGTTTTGGAAAGGGAAAATGAAGCGGATATAATAAAGAAAAGTTTAACCTAAGGCGATGTGCTAAGATCTGTTGATGGGCACAATAAATCATAGATTTAAGGGCTTGAATGGTGTTGTTGAGTTCCAAAACGTCAGAGACTTAAGATTATAACATAGACAATTCATTTATTGACATAAAATAATGTTGCATACATTCTCGCTACTAAGAAGAGTCATTAGACATGATTTAGATAAGCAAATTTGTATCCAACATATATGGAAGTTCTTCAAATGAAATGTTAAGATAGTATAAAGCAAAGTTTATAGTTTAATCAAAGCATGAAAAATAGAAAGGCCGAACAATTGGCACAGTCTAAAAGTTGCAATTTAAATAAAACAGTAATAGAGGCCTGGCGTCTTTTGCTAAAATTAGCGTATTTTTTCAAAATTTTGGACCCCCTCTCATCAACAGAGAGAGTATATATAGCAGGAAAAAAAAACTCCCACCGCTTCAGAGAACAACAACAGAAAAGATCTCGCAATCATTTGCAATGATGCCTGAATCAAAAGATTCCCAAGGCCGTTACAACAGCATCAAGCAAAACACAACATCCAGTTGCCCTAGGTAGAGGTGCATCCTTTGCAATGATGGCAGTGGCCCAGCAAGGCTCGAGTAGACAAATTTCATCCATTGTCGTGAATGATTATGACTAGCAGCAACTAATAGCATTATTTAGTTCATCTAGTCCATCGCCCGCATAACAGATCAGCATTTAGGCACGTGTCAGCCTTTCACTGCCTGCATGAAACCTTCTCTCATTGTTGTCGAGGATTTGCAAAAATTTGACATGCGTCAAATGGGATGAGATCCTTATCGCTGCAGAGGGAACGCTCCATCAGTTGGGTGTGAAAGACACGTGGCAATATTTTACTGCTCGCGGTTGCTTATTTCCTCACTGCGTTGAAAGATTTGTGAACGGTTGCCACTTGGCAGAAAGTGGGGCCTGCCAACACCTTTTAAGAATGAAAAACTTTGTGAAAGCATTTCATAGCATGACGAGGCCTCAAGGAAGCAAGCAACAAAAGCAGCCTGTAACCACGACACATGGGAGCCCAGTGGAGCTTCCTAGGAACCGAAAGGAAAGTCAATACCCAAAGCTGCAAAGAGTCACTACATAAAGTGGTAGATCAAAGACTTGATAGAAAGCTGAGTAAACTCAGCGATGCATAGGTCGATGCACACATAATGCAAAATTAAACCCGAAGGGAGCTACTCAAATATTTATTTTAACAGTTTTTGGTGACTATTAGGGGCATTTCGACAAAGGAACGAAGAACCCAAAATGTCTATGGTTTTGTAGACCAGAGCCTTATCCATAAGGCTAGTGGAGTCGGAGATTGGAAAGGGCTGACTACAAAGGTGACCATTCAGCTTCAGAGTGCTTCATTATGTTGTGCAAATTATCCTATGCTCTACGTAAATCAATAGTTTCTTTGTGAGGTAACACATTGGGTAAACCGACCCTGCTTGTATATGAAATAGCAGTTGTGAGAGCGGATGAATGATTGCCTCAATGTCGGCTGCCGTTGGGGAATGGATGAACTCCTTGAAAGCCTTTGGGTTGTTTTCCTTCTCCTTAATAATTTTTGCAATTTGTGTAGTTGTGGCAATAGAGCCATCCTTGAGGAACGAGGACGAAAGCCCCATCTTGCCTAACTCGAAGAAATTTCCTCGTAAGCCATCTAGTGTCTTACTTAGAAAATTTATGGCTGCCTTAGTGCGCTGGAAAGCAGAGTGGAAATGAATGAATTTGTTTACTGTCTGGGCAATAGCATCTTGATCTTCAATACCCGCTCCAGCAAGGATTTCATCAGAGATAGAGTATAACTTGTTGAGCAAGTATTTTGCCTCGGGAACATTCTCCAGGATGAATCGTGGGAACTGTTCAATTGTATCATGATCCTCCTGATTGAGCTTTGATGCCTTGTCGATAAATTGGAGGGTAGGCTGCAGTGTTAGGAAAAAGGTTTTGATTTTCTCCCAGTGAGAAATGTATAATTGCCTAACCAGCGGAATGATATCAGGTTGTGCAAGGGAAGGCAATAGAGAGGCTTTCAGTGAAGTAATCTCCACGTCTCTTGAAATAAGAGCCTCAACTAATTCTACCTTTTTTCTTTTCTTGGACGTTAGCTGCTCCACATAGTTGCTCATTTCTTTATTCTAATTCTGCTCAGCTCGAGAGTGATTTGCTGATTGCTCCTCTAGAGAAGCCTGTCTCTCGGAGCTCTTCCTTTAGTTGAGTCTTTAGGCCTTTAAATTCAGCCTCTTTCTCTTATATTCTTTCCTCATATTGAACTTGTCGGCGTTCCAACTCCTCCCCCTTTTGTGTCATCCCCTGACTATGCTCAAGGTAGAGGCGCTCAAGCTCTTCATCTTTTAGCTGTAGGTTTTGTCATGCTTCCTAGTTCTTGCTTTGTAGCTCTTTTATTATGCCTGGGTCAGCAACTTGGGTCTTCACAATTTCATCCTGAAGCTTGTTCCTTTCATCCTCTGTTGCCAGCACCCTTTCAGTCATGCGGGCGATATCTGTCTATAAGGATTTCTCCTTTCTTTCCAGAAAACTCACCTTTCCCTAGTTTCCTTGAGCTATTCATCTTTCTTCTTTAGCTGGCGACCAGTTTTAAGGAAGTCAGAAGTGACTACCTGTTGTGTTTCCTCCATAATTTCAACCTTATCATGTGGTTGGGCCACCTTCATATCAATTTTGACTGCATATATCTCTGTCTTCTGGTTACATTTCTCCCTAAGGCTTGCTTACCCTTGGATACATGGTTGCAAACTTCAATTCTTATCGAACCTCATCATACATAGCTTGTACTCTTGGCTCGGCAGAAGCACTGTCATCCTTTTCTTTATGTTTCCTCATTCTATTCGCGCATGCCTCCTTTCCGCAATCTATCTATGCTATGAATTTGGCTGGTGATGAAACTAGCCCACCTGCGAAAAGAGCACTGGAAGGTAGGGCATAGGGGTAGGTAACCTTCATAGGCACATGAATTTTCTTCTTCTAGAGAGTGACTATTTGCGGAGATAAGTGCGGCATGTTCCATAGTTTGGTTTGAGAACTAACAGCAAGGCTAGGCATTTGTAGTGGTTGAATCGGGGAATCAGCCGTAAGGCTCATTGGTCAGGAAAGGGGAGTTGCTAACGAGGTGTCAGCTTGTTGCAATGGAAGAGGGTCTGTAAGCATAGCAGAAAAAGAATGGGCACCGATAGGGGGAACGCCTTCCGAAAGTGAGGTAAGGAAAGTCTGAGCGGCAACAGCAGGCATGAGCATACACTGATGGGTAATAATGAGTGGGTGGCCCTGCGAAAACTAAGCGAATCCAACTGGATATGTCAAACTAAAAGTAGAGGGTAGAGAGCTAGCCGACAATGGGGTGAGGGCAGATACTAAAGAATGAGATGCAAGAGAAGAAGGAGTGAATTGTACCTGTTGATTGGTCGACGGTGGTTCCAGAATTGTCAGCGACTCCTCTTCAGCCTCAGGTACCTAGCCAGTAGCGGGTTCTCCTCCAGCGGGTTCTTGCGAACCCTCCCCAATAGTATTCTGCATGCGCTGCCACTTCGCGAGCAGAGCCTCCCTAGCTTCAACAGTCATCTCCTTCTGCTAAAGTGATAGCATCACTAATTTAGAAGTTCAAGTGTGTGTATGTGAGCCTCTTGATATATTAAAACATACGTTTGTGGCCACATAGGTGGGCTATCTAGAGACTTTCTCCTTTTGCACAAGGGAAGCTGATGTTCCCACTTCCTCCTCCTACTCTTCGGATTCATCCCCCTTCTCACTCCTATCAACACTAGATCTTGGGCTGGGATGGCCCTGTTTCCACCACTTCTCAAATTCCTGGTCATCCCATAATTTATCATAAGGAGCATCTAATTGTGTAATTTTCTGGCGATATTTCTAGAAAGCCTTTATTTTCTCCTCACTCCATTCTTCATCCTTCTTTAACCTATTGTACATGTTGCACTCCATAGGGACATTATCCTGGGGCACAACCACATGAAATTAAAATTTGTGACATGGGCCTCTGCTTTCTAGAGTAGGGATTTGTGCCAATTCAACAAAATCCTCATCTTTGTCTGTTCGCGGGTTACGCCGCTTCTCCCAGTATGGTCAAGAAATATGCATAACTCTTATATGTGGCTCTGAAAAGTCATCGAAAGGGTTGCATTCCCACTTATCATTTACCAGTACCAACCCTAGATGTGTCAGCTTGTCCTCTAACAACTGGTACGATTGTTTTTTTAGCAAAGTTACCGATTTGAAATTCTTCGGACAAGTGAAGAATCCCTTCTTCTTGACCTTTTCACTGCTACAGAAAGTGGAATCAATGACACACACCTATTAGAACATTTCCAGCATGAGCACTCTATCTGTGATGCGGGCTGGGAGCAGGAAAGGTTTACCAGTAAAGCCCTATATTCAGAAGATCATAAAATCCTTGCCCAAGAACTAGTCACAAGCAGGGGTGAAGCTCTGCATAAATCCAGTTTGCTCCTTATCGAGTCAAATAATATCACCCTCTCCGATCAAATCATTCAAAATCGGGGCTATGAAATAGTCCGCAAATGCATAATAATTGTATGATGTAGAAAGGAATGGCGTTCATACGGACACTGAATTTCTTTTATTTTGCTCATCAAAAATTGATAGCAAAAAAAATCAGGGGAAGAAATCTGGGTTTTGATGCAGAAACATGTGGACTAAGAAGGAAACATACCTAAACCTTTTCTCTGCCTGATAATTCTTAATTTTTTATTTCATTTCTTTAATTATAAACTCAGCAAAATCATACTAGAAGAGTTCATGTTGCTTGTCAAATTGCATTGCCGGTCCCAGCTGAAAGGCCTCTATCTTCTCATCGGAGTCTTAGCCGCATACGAAGGCTAGCATGGACATGGTATCCTAGAGATCATTGTGGAACACGCCACGTGACAACAGAATACTTGGCGTTTTAGTGGCTAAGATGCCTTTCTTACCAGTCCTCTACGAAGAACTCTAAGCTAGTTTTCATCTTCTTCCATATTTTCTCTCCTTTGCTCGGGTGACAAGGCTTGATATTCTCCTTTCTCTTACTTGGGTCTAGGATACATAACATGTGCCCGATGGCCTCTACAAAAATATGCACTCTTCAGTTACGACCTTCAATGTAGTGGGTATCAGGATTATAATAGCGGATAGCAGCATCAATAATCTCTAGGCAATAGTGCACCAGTGGGACCATGTATTGCGGGAGACCACTATACCAAACTCTCTGTGTCGTAGATTGGTCTGCCTTTGGTGCTGATAACCTTGCACAAGCTGCTTCTCTGAGAGACTTATGGTTTTTTGCAAGCTATGGGTCGTAGATATTGTCCCATTTTTTCTCAACTTTTTTTTGGTTTCTCCACTTCTTGGGTCTATTCAGCTCTTCTGTGTGGGCTCTCTTTGTCCTTCGGGGTATACTAGGCGTAGCGTACGCCACATCCTCATAGACATATACCTCTACTGAAGAAAGAATAGCTATGAATAGCTCCTAGCTAATTTCCTTTTGCATTGGCTGAACTGAAGATTTTGTCATTTTCCTTCTCTGAAGATTCTTGCAAGTTCTTAGTTCACTGCGACTATACTCAGCTCTAGATAGACAGACAGGAAACAACTCTGCACTTATCCTTGGTGTTTGTAAAAAGACTTTGAAATATTAAGCCTTTTCATATAATAATAGCAAACTTTCCCAAGGTGGTAGGTGAAAACAAGCCTTTTGTATTTAATTCGACATGTACCGTTAATCTTGCAAATTGTGCAAAATGAACTGATTACTATTTTGAGGCGGCTAGAGTTCATTATTGCATTTGGGCGATCGTGTGATATGCCCTGATCTCCTTGGAACTTGAGCTAGCAATTGGATTGCCAACCCTGCATTAGCATGCATTGACAATTAATATCCCAGCTAGAATGATTATGCCAAGCAAATAATCACGGCCTGAAAAGATATGAATATCGCCTTGGGCTCTAGGACGTGCTTGAGAGATGACATAATAGCCTACGACCATATGTCTCACTGCCAAAAAGTGCCACCTTTTTAAAGCTAATTAATCAGCTTCATTTAATTAAGCACGCATCAAGCCGTGCTATCATGGATGTAACTGGCATGAAAATGTAAGCAAATTCAGGCTCGCCTTTCAAGATAGCAACTAGTATACCTCACATTTTTTCGAAGCGAATTAGCATGAGTCTTATCAATTTTTCTATAAATAGGCTAGCAAGTAGTGAGCAATTTATACTTAGCTTTTGAGAAGTGATAGGCCAATAGCAGAGCCTTAAGTAAGTCTTTTCATAGGTTAGGTGATAAACAAGTTCGACATTAACTCAGAAACCTAGGGATAGTGTTAGAGCACTAGATACCCCAGTTCACCTGACCCCGTATAAGTCACAGACAGCATTCCTAGGGGAGATTTCAACTAAGAGACTGAAAATGATGACGAAGAATAAGCATTCTCTGGTTTTGGTAGCTATAAAGTGGGTTTTAGGAGAAGATTGCATAGAATATGAGGATAAGTATTAGGTGAATATCGACGTATGCTCTCACTTTGTAGCATCCATGCTGGACATTTGTGTTCCGCTGCCACTTATCTTGAAGTTGGTTAAAGAAATATTCCCGAAAAATACCTGAATGGTCTCGGTGAGGTTGTTGCACATGCTACCTATGGGGTAGGTCTATTGTCAGCTAGCGACCTACGCCGCTTTATTGAGGAAGAAGTCATTGTCGTTTGGCTACAGTTCCTTAGTGGATTCTGCCTATAGACCCGTGATCAACACCATCAGAGAGTTACTCAGGCCCTACACTTCTTGTTTCGCAGCTACAATGTGATACATTTCTATGATGTAGACTAGTATATTGACTTTAGGAACTTAGTTTTCCCCCCGCCAATGGCGGTCGTGCCAAATGATGCTACCAGCTCTGTTGAGGAACCTGTGGACGAGGAAGAAGTGGACACTGTAGTGAATGCATCAATTATCGCTAGCCATGCCTTCGAATAAACAACCCCTTTGCCTGTTGCTCAAAATGTACCTGACCTTAGCTATATATAAGCCTGAAGAAGGCTATTATATATATAATAGCTCAATATACTTGTAAATTTTGAAATATGGCTTCCCAGCCATTTTTGTAATGAAAAAAATATATAAACAGATATTCATCATTTTAAAGAAAATTCATGCTCTTTCTTTTTATTTTGTATTTAAGCTTTCTGGGTTTGCAACTTTCATATGCTATTTCTCCGCACATGGGTGTGTTTTATGTAAAGAAACTATAGTGTTTCACCCACCAATAATAATGAGTTAATTCCGTAGAACAACCACTGATTAGAAAAAGACCTGCCAAAGAAATAGAAATAAAAATAAAAGTGATATTTACATGTATACAAGGTAGAGCTTAACGCCTAATGGAACAGCTTAAGATGAATCCCATTGATCAGGATTCCTAATGGTTCCTGTTCCATATTCTCTAGCTCAAAAGCGTTGTGTTCTTTGCACTAAATCACTTTAAAGAGACCCTCCCATAGGCTGTCAAATTTACCGTGCTGACCTCACTTTGCAGCCCTGCTGTCATACTTTAGCACTAAGTCTCTACATTTTAGACTCTAGTTAGAAGCCTTCTTGTCAAAGCATCGTTTGACTACTTATTGACGGCTTGTCATTGCTATTAGGGAATTCTCCCTTTTTTCTTGTACTTCCAACAGTTTGGCGAGCCGAATCTCCATGGCTTCATTTTGTTCTATCTCAAGAGATTTCAACAATTGTATTGCTGGAATCTCCATGGAGATAGGTAACAGTGCTTCTTTCCCATATACCAACTGATAAGGAAAAGTCTTAAGGACCAGTTTAGGAGTTATGCAGTTTTCTCAGAGTGTTGTTCGGAGGTTTTTATGCCATTCCCTCTAGTGTTCTTAGCCAATCCTTTTAAAAATTCAGACTAAACTTTTGTTCGTCGACTCTGCTAGACCATTTCCATGTGGGTAATAGTTTGATGATGTTTTAAGGAATATTCCATTCTTTAATGCAAAGTGACATACCTTTGTACCTCAGAATGCTCTGGAATTGTCTGAAATGATAGTTTTCAGAGGGCCGAACCTTGTCACTAGTTCCTCGAGGAAATCTACAATCTCTATCTCTATTTCACCTTTAAGGGGAACAACCTCTGTCCACCTAGTGAAGTAATCTGTAGTGGTTAGAATTCACTTGTGTCCAGCACTAGAGACCGGTTTGATCATTCCAATAAAGTCCAGGCCCCACTGTGCAAACGGTTCGTCTACCACTATAGGTCTGAGGGGCATACTGACATTTTTTACAAACTCTCACTAAAGAGTGGGAGTCACTGAAAAGTGTAGGTCAATAATAGCTAGCATGCATGATTTTAATTGTGGTGGTTTTGGCGGAGAAATTCCCACCTGCAGTGCTATTGTGGAATGCTTCGAGGATCCTCTTTGCCTACTCCAAAGTAACGCATCACAGGAGAACACCATTGAAATTCCTTTTGAAAATGACTCTTTCTATCAACATATATCCGCAATTCTGAAGCCAGTAATACCTTCTTTTTTGGGATGAGAGGTCTGGCAGATACTTTCTAGTTTGCATGAAGCTCATTCTATCAGTCAGCCAATCGCCTTCCAATCCCAATACATTTATCAATACGAGCTTTGGTTGTTCCTCCTCGACAGGTACCTCCTCGTTTTGTGCCATATACTCACACAGTCCTCTTCCTTTAATAGTCTTAGTAGGCTTGACTTCGATATCATATTCAAGGATCTTGGTGATCTAATTAGCCCTTTTTTCTGTGATCTCCCCTTCCATGATGTATTCACTCACACTGGAATGTGCGACATATACTAGAACTTTGTTGCAGGAAATTAGATGGCAAAATTTTTTAAGTCCCTTTACTATTGCAAAGGCTTGTCTTTCGACAAAGTTATAATTCGCCTCATATTCCTTTAGGGTCCAGGAATAGAATGCCACTGGATGTTCCCCCTTTCCTTCATTATCCTTTTGAGTTAGAACAGTAGCGATACTAGACCTGCTACTAAAAGTGTACATTGTAAAATCTTTGGATTGATTCAGATTAACCAGCATCGGGGCTATGGAAATCGCTTCTTTGACCCTTTCAAAAGCCTCTCAAGCTTTCGTTGTCCACTTGAATGCTTCATCTTTCTTCAACATTAGGGTGATCGGCCTAATCATTCCCGCGAAATCAGAAATAAACTTGTTGACGAAATTTACTTTGCCCAGGAAAGACTGGACACCTTTCTTATTTACCGAAAGGGGAAGTTCTTTGATAGCCTTTACTCGTTCGGGGTCAATTGAAACACCACCTCTAGACACAACATGCCCCAATAGCTTACCCTGTGGCAATCCCAATACACATTTCTTTGGATTCAGGGAAACCCCGAACTCCTGGCACTTTTGAAAAACTAAGTTCAAATGATCAAAATGATCATCTTTAGATTTAGAGAACACAATAAGGTCATCCAAATAGATTAGAATAAACTTATTGATCAGTTCGCTGAATGCAATGTCCATCACGCGCTGAAAAGTTGCCCATGCATTGGATAAACCAATAAAGAAATTTTAGCATATGCAAATGTTCTCCACTTCATGGTGAACGTAGTCTTGTGTTGATCCTCTTCTTTAACCCGAATCTGATTATAGTTGGAGAAACCATCCAGTAGAGAGAACATTTCCGATCCTGCCACAGTTTGTAGGATAGACTCCATAGAGGGCAACGGATAGTGGTCCTTCAGAGATGCTCTGTTCAGGTCTCAAAAATCCACACATAAGCAGATATCCCCATTCTTCTTTCGAACTGGGACCAAATTTGATACCCAAGTACTATGTTTGATTGAAAAGGCAATGCTTGACTCAATGAGCTTCATTAGCTCCTATGCCATCAGGGCCTCAATTTTAGGGTTAATTGGCCTCCATTTCTGTTGGACTGGTTTCGCACCTTCTGTTAGCTCAATAGTGTGCTGAATGATGCCAGGATCGTAACCCTCCAGATCATTGAAGGACCAAGCCACTCCTCTATACTTTTCGCAGAAACTGATGAGCCTTTCCTTCTCATGGTGCGGGACATTTTTTCCCACTCGAAGATTTCTACCATCGGAGACCCGAAGGTCTTCATAATCACTTTTGTTTGCCATGAACTTCCACTTATCATTTTGGGTGTCATTACAATCAAAAAAGTTTTTGAGAGTAACCAATCCTTTCGGAAGTTTATTAGATTTGAGATGCATAATTTTTCCTTCATAAGCCTCGGTGATCTTTGGTTGAATTTGATCGACGAACTCCCCTAAGTGTTGGATAAACGAAGCAATGTATTCATCACTTTCAAATACTTTCCAACTCTAATCATTATCGGGGATGGTTAGTCAGACTAGTATGCGTATTGCATGTTCATTATGAAGCAAGACAGAAACAGGATCAAACTGAGCACCAATCATATCCATGCGATCAACATTGCTATTTTCTTTTCGGTGAACAGTCTGGATGTTGAAAGCTTCAAAACTATCAATCAGGTCCCAGACTTAGTGCCAATAGGATCTCATGCGGACATTCTTTGCTACGAAAATTTCTCAGACCTGGTTAACTACCAGTTTGGAATCTCTGAACACAATCAATTGCTTAATGCCCATTCATTCTGCAAGGCTTAGGCCTTGGACTAACCCTTCATATTCAGCCTCATTGTTTGAACAGGGGAAGTGAAAGTGGAAAGACCTCAACAATTTTTCATTTTGTGGGGATATTAGATATACCCCTGCTCCAGCACCTACTTTGCTTCTTTCTCCCTCAAAGTACAATGTCCATAGCTCATTTGCTTGGTTACAGTCAGATTCTTTGGTGACCTTCGGAAGCACCTGGTATTTGTCATAAATTACATATGTTCCCAATCCTATAGCATGATAATTTTTGAAAGGGTCATTGTTTATGTGTTCGCTCAACAAAGCATCTTCTTTATCATCCTGATCTCCGCTCACCTTCTCTTCTTCTAACAAATCAACACTATACATTTCTTGCTTGGTAATAGAGGTATGTGCCGCTTCAAAATTCATCAAGGCCTCATCCACCACATGGTTAGAATGTAGAGCCTTTGATTCTATTTTCATTTTTGTGCCATGTTTGGTCCTAAGTATCAGATGTGACCAATCCAAGGATAGGTATCTACCCACCTTTGAAGTAAGTTCTCAGGATAGACATAGACCAAACATAGGAGGAACATCTATGATCACCATATCTTGTGGGACCATGATACTAGGGTAGGGAAATAGAGTTAACGAAAGTGCTTTGATGACACCTACGGTCTCAACTTTGTTTCCATCAAGCTGCATAACCCCTCTTTTCATAGGTTCGTAGGTGAGTCCCAAATCTTCAGCTATTTGTTTAGGCATAACGGTCGTACTAGCGCCAGAATCAATCATAGTGTTGTGTAATAGCTTCTTTCCTACAGAGTCAAGAAGAGTTGAGGTTTCAACCTACTTTTATCTTCGGTAGGGGATTCTTTCGCCTTGTCCGTAAGAACCTTAGCTGGTAGTATTTGATAAAAAACCTCTGTATTGGTAGACGGCTCTGTCGGTGCTAGGTTGATCTCTTCTTGAAGCACCTTTTGTAATATAGTCTTTTATTCTGGGATAGCTAGAATGTCTCACAAAGACACATTAGCGGATGATTTCTTCAATTGCTCTATCACATTAAAAGGTGGAAAACTCAGAGATTTCTACTCCTTGGTTCTTGTTATAATAATTTCCTTCCATGGTTGAGAAGATGAAGGGATGGTTAAAACACTGAGAATTTGATCAGAAATGCTTTTGAGTGGCGGGCTGTCTAGATGTGAAACCACTGGCTCACCGGTGAATCTCCTCTTTGAGCACGTGTTGTAATTAGACTGTACTTGCAGTGTTTGGATATGAATGAGTCATTAGCAAACACTGTTTCTTCTTCCTCCATCTAGGAGAAGAGCGCATAATCAAGAGAAATATCGGACTCTTGTTCTAAAGACATTCCTTGCATTTGAGTGGCAAGGACTGCACTCTCCATTGGTGAGGCATATACGTAACCTCCATTTTTTGTTGTACTACCTTGACTGCATTGCTCTGCCACTTTCTATTGTAGGTTGTCTCGCAGACAGTTTCGGGGCATATGCGCATCACTGTAGGGAAAACACCATGGATTGATATCATCAATAAGATTGTTTTGTCCTACGGTTAATTCCCTACTCGAGCTTGGTGATGCATTTGTCAGTGGAGTAGGCACTGACACCATTTGGTTTGCCGTCAGAGCTGGTGGATTAGTGCGAGGCGCACCCTGATATTGATTCTGCTAATAGGAAGACCGCCTGCCTTGATAGTTTTGATATGCAGGCTTCAGAGGCATTGCTTGGTTCTGCTTAAGAGTGGTTATATTATTTGTCATGGTTCGCAACATCTCTTTGAGGTCACTTATTTCATCTTTGGAAGATCTTAATGTAGAAGCTACATTTTCAGGTGCGGCCACATATGAGTACATTGACTGGGCAGTTGCCGGCGTATTAGTTGATGTGACCTCTTGCCCAGGAATCGATATTTGAGGGAATATCAGCATAATAGGTGGAGGAGGCAATCTTTCGCAATCTATCAAATGATTCTCAGCTTTCATAGCGGTACCGTAAGCATTCGGTAGAGTAGCTCCTTCCGAAGACTTGATCATTACAGAAATGTCTGAATTGATGGATCTCAGATAGAATATAAAGGCCAACTCGGAGTTGGGCGGATAGTAACAGGGATCCTCTGCCAATCTGCATGAAATCAAGCATTGAAGTTTGTCAGAGCCTCTTGGGGGGCTCGTTTTATGACAGATAGCTGATAATATAATGAAGAACAATCTCTGTCATTTGAAAACCTTTCATAGAATGGATCTCCAAGCTCATCCCAGGTGCGAATTGAATTAGGAGTTAGCGTTCGGTACCATTCTAGAGCCTTACCTTTAAAAGACGCGACGAGGAGCCTCAGGGCTACATTCTACGTAGTAATACAGTGCACCAGACAAACGTCTGCTACATCTTGCAAATGTTTTGCTAGTGTTTTTGAGTTGTCTCCAACAAATTTGGGGATAGCTTTCATGGATGAAACTAGGATAGCACCCCAAATAGCGGATGCTACCGGGGCTACCAAAGGACTCCCAGAATCCCATGCTACATAGTTTCTATTGGCGACTGACAACATGGTGAGAGGAAAAGGTAGTGAGAATAGAATGGTTACCAGCTGATTTGCGGCCTGGACTGTCCCTAGCGGAAGCACTAGTAAACCTGGGTTACCTGCAGTTTGGGATCTAGTTACAGGTCAATGACTCATACACCCCTCTATAATGCAATTTCATTAAGTTCGGGTCCCACCAGGCGTGCCAGAAAAAAACAAACTGTTGATGCAAAAAATTGATGAGGTAACAGTGTCTTATGGGAAACTCAATTTAAGCGGGACCTTTTGCGCTAAACTGAGTGACCTCTGGATTTTTAAAGAAGTCAACTTCTTCTATAGTGGGTTTTGGAAAGGGAAAAGAAAGCAGATATAATAAAGCAAAGTCTAACCTAAGGCGATGCACCAAGATCTGTTGATGGGCATGATAAATCATAGATTTAAGGGCCTGAATGGTCTTATTGTGTTCCAAAATGTCAGAGACTTAAGATTATAGCATAGACAATTCATTTATTGACATAAAATAATGTTGCATATATTCTTGCTACTAAGAAGATTCATTAGACATGATTTAGATAAGCAAATTTGTATCTAACATATATGGAAGCTCTTCAAATGAAATGTTAAGATAATATAAAGTACAGTTTACAGTTTAATCAAAACATGAAAAATAGAAAGGCCAAACAATTGGCACAGTCTGAAAGTTGTAATTTAAATAAAATAGTAATAGAGGCCTAGCGTCTTTTGTTAAAACCAGCGTATTTTTTCAAAATTCCAGACCCCCTCTCATCAACAAAGAGAGTATATATAGCAGGAAAAAAAACTCCCACCGCTTCAAAGAACAGCAACAGAAAAGATCTCGCAATCCTTTGCAATGATGCCTAAATTAGAAGATTCCCAAGGCCGTTACGACAACATCGAGCCAGAACACAGCATCCAGTCGCCCTAGGTACAGGTGCATCCTTTGCAATGATGGCGGTGGCCCCAGCAAGGCTCGAGCAGACAAATTTCATCCATTGCCATGAATGATTATGACTAGCAGCAACCAATAGCATTATTTAGTTCATCCGGTCCATTGCCCGCATAACAGATCAACATTTAGGCATGTGGCAGCCTTTTGCTGCCTGAATGAAACCTTCTTCCATCGCTACCGAGGATTTGTGAAAATGCGACATGCGTCAAATGAACTGAGATCCTTATCGTAGCGGAGGGAATGCTCCATCAGTTGGGTGTGAAAGATGCATGGTAACATTTCGTTGCTCGCAGCTGCTTATTTCCTCACTGCATTGAAAGATTTGTGAACGGTTGCCACCTACAAAAAAGTGGGGCCTACCAACACCTTTTAAGAATGATAAACTTCACCGAAGCATTTCGTAGCCCGACGAGACCTCGAGGAAGCAAGCAACAAAAGCAGCCTGTAACCGCGACATGTGGGAGCCCAGTGGAGCTTCCTAGGAACCGAAAGGAAAGCCGATACCCGGAGCTACGAAGAGTCACTACGTAAAGTGGCAGATCAAAGACTTGATAGAAATCTGAGTAAACTCGGCGATGCATAGGCCAGCGCACACATAATGCAAAAATAAACCTGAAGGGAGCTGCTCAAATATTTATTTTAACACTAACTATTTGGAGTAAATATTTAAATTGCAAATAAAAGATATTTTGTTATTATTTACTTGGAACAAATATTCAATTTTCAATTAGAAAATGGAAAAAATAAATATTGTGCATGAATAGTTGAGGAATGTGCATGGGAAAATAAACTTTATTATTTTTATTTTTATTTAAAAAAAAAAAAACTTTCTTGATTTGCTCGGCAAAAGATAACTAAAAAATGGTTGTGGGAAAGAAAAAAAGAAATAATTCAAGGAAAAGAGAAAATCCTTCAACAAAAGATTCCTAGTAATTCAGAACGGGAAAGAGAGGAAACTGGAAGAGCAAATTTAATTGGAAAGCATTTTCCAGGTTTTTGTTTCCTCTTTCCAATGTGTTTTAATTTCAAAAGTAGAAAATTGATGCTTGCCTTGAAAATATTTCTTCTCTTTTTGAAACCCTTTTAAAATAAAATCAATTACAAAATTGTGCAATATTGTAGCAATGTTTTATTTGTTGTGAGTGAAATTCAAATTTTTGGCTATATAATCTGCATTTTTCCTCTTCCTATTATATAAAATTACATATATATTAATACATTTGCACATATATAAATATATATAATATTATATATGTGTGAATACAACTATTGTAAATTCTGAAATTGAATTGCAAATCAGATTATTTTAATGCTATATATTCACACACACACACACACACAAACACACACACACAGATATATATATATATATATATATATATATATATATATATATATATATATATATATTGTACAAATATATAAATATATATAAGTCTGTATATATTATGAAGATTACTTACAATGAATTTATTTATGTATATATTGTTGTTCACAATCATGTTGGTGCTGGAAAATTTAATGATGAATTGCATTTATATATATACATATACATACATATATATATATTTGTGTATATAATTATATGAAACATGCTGAGAAACAGATCAATGTAGAATTTAAATGAGTAGATATATATCTGGTTGAAAGTGGTTATTTTATTTCATTGCAAAAGTGATTTTGCTGAGAAAGTGTATATATATTATATCTAGCTGAAAGTGGTTATTTTATTTCATTGCAAAAATAATTTTGCTGAGAAAGTGTGTATATATATATATCTCATTGAAAGTGGTTATTTTATTTCATTGCAAAAGTGATTTTGTTGAGAAAATATATATACACACACACATTAAATCAAACCAATTTATATCATTCCGTAGGATTATGACAGAATGTAGACTATTTAAGTTGAAGATGTAAATTCCTATATGTCCATTTATTTATAATTAAATACACCATTTCCTTACAAATGAAATTACTTCAGTTCGTAAATATGATTTTTTGATTATATATATATATATATATATATATATATATATATATACATTATGTGTAAGAGCTGGAATTAAATTTT
This sequence comes from Sequoia sempervirens, assembly GCA_007258455.2. Lineage (NCBI taxonomy): Eukaryota > Viridiplantae > Streptophyta > Pinopsida > Cupressales > Cupressaceae > Sequoia > Sequoia sempervirens. The sequence continues at coordinate 590,505,081 of VDFB02000015.1, read as the reverse complement.
GAAAAGAATAAATATCAAAATCTGTTTGGAATGACTAATACTCTATTTTAAATTGATATATTTCAGTATTAGTAGACTTATTTCTGAGTATTTGTATATATATGTAAATGAATAGTGTATGAATATATCTACATATGAATATATAAAAGTTGTTACTTTTCACTATATATAAATTTATATGTTGCTGATTCAAAGATCTTTGCTCAATTATATGCAATTATAATTTGTTGTTTCTTTAAATTAAAGTAATTAAATTACAAATGGTGAATTAAATACTTGTTGATAATAGAAGAGTACACCATGCTTGAGGTTGCTATTATCCATGAGAATGATAGAGATTGACTAAAGGAAATCATTGTGAAATCTAAAACTAGAAGTAGTATTTATTTCTTGTGAATGATTTTCTGGTGAAATCAAATAGCAAACTTGGAAATGTAACTGCTTTTCGAAAGAATAGTTGAATTAGTGAACTTTGTGCAAGTTGTAGGAACTATGAAATAACTACTCTTTTATCCACTCTTTTTTATTCATTGATTATAATAGTATTTTAAGTTGTATTCCTTGTGTCATTTTGGATGTCTAAAATATAGTATGATTTAGGGCTTCTTCCTAACATAAACATAGTTTTCTTTTAAAAATTATAATCATTTCCTAATATATAACTCTAATTTTATCCTTGGATAATGATTACCTACCTCTCCTTGAGTCATAATAATTATGTTCCACTCGTCAACTAAACATTGAAAGTTTATCTATGTCAATGTTATCAAAAATATTAGATAGTAAAGGTATACAACAATATTAACGGCTATAAATATAAATTGCATTATTAAATGGGCATATATTGGTATTTATAGGTGTATCAAGGTGAAGGGGATATTGACATTTTCCTTAGAGATAAAGGCTAACTATATAGTTATTCTAACAATCCTTAAATATCTTTTTGTAAGAAGGAAAGCTATATAACATTTGAGATCAATGGTTTCTTTTCTTTCTTTTATTTTACTTAATGTAGCTATTTGATAAATTTCATAGCTAGAGTCTAGAGCGCGACGAAGGTAAGATGTCGGTAACCTATGATAGTATCTTGCTACCATCCACTTGCAACTCGTGTCATTTTTGTGTGTACTTATAAGAACATATAATTTCTTAACTCCTTTATAGAATTATTCTCTTATTGATTAAACCTCTATGAATCAATGAGTTAGAAGTAAACATTATGCTTATATTTGCATAGGCATTTGCACATTCTAGTAGGATTAGGATCACTTTCATGAAGCTTTACATGATTATTTATGTGTACTTGTGTAATATTTGATAGGTCATTGGAAGTAAAATTGTCTTATTTGCAAATACTTGGGAGCAATTCATGATATTTTGGGCATTATCTTAATTTCATATGCAAGGATGATGCATTGGTGAACTTGAAAATGCTACTTGTAGATTTATGTGACTTGTAAAAGAACTTCAATGTGTTCCTTGGGATATAGAAATATGTAATGAATCATCATGTCAGTGAGACAGTATGATCATTGCCTGTGAGGCATCTTGTAACCATTGAAACTTTGTAGCCAGTAAGGCTCTACGAGAGAGGCATTTCATTAAGCCAACGAGACACTTTTACAAGTGGTTTTTCATTCCTACGAGGGTTTTCCACTCATGAAAATCTATGTGTTATGGTTTCTTTGTGTGTGCACTTATCATCTTGTTATTTCCTTAATTTGCATTACAATATTTGAATTTACATGTATTGCTATGATGATAACTCATGTGTAAGGCTACACGGCCAAATCTAATGAAGGAACTGCCTTGTTTTAATATACTTTGATTCATTGATGTAAGTTATTCCATTTGATTATAGTGATGAAAGTAATTTAATCAAATTTTGGAAACTTAAGGATATATTTAGTAAATGTGATTTTTTTTTTTGGTCCTTACAATGTGTTTCATCTATCCAATATTTGTATTGCTCATGATATATAGTATGCTCATTTATGAATCAATGTTAATGTGAAGAATTATGTATTCCATAGCTTTAGAATAGATTACTGTTTTTATGCCATATAGTAGCCATTCTTTGAAAATATAAAATATTCTGAAATATTTGATACTATGTTGAAATATTACTTTAAAAAAATTGATTACTTCATATTTTTTTTACTAGTAGCTTAGTAAAAGGAATTGCATTTTTCTCAAGAATAGTTTTATTTAATTTCATTAATTTCGTAGGATACATTCCTTATGCATTTATAGTTTAAAAAATTCAATTGCTTTCTATTTAATAGTTTTTTTCCAACATACTTGCATTTTCTATTTTGATGAATGTTAGTATAGATTAGGTATTTTAAATCCTTTCTCTAGGTATCCTTAAACACCATCCCATAAAAATGATAATAAATTAACTAAGCTATGAGACCTTACAATAACTCATCAATTTTTGGCACCATTTCCAACGAAAGTTACAAGTTCCTACACTAGGTGTTATTAGGAATTCAGACAATTAGGTACTTTAAAAGAGAAGAATAAAGTATTCTTTCTTTGCATGGTAAAAAAAGAGGACCCCATGAAATATTTGTTGCCAAAACCCCCCAACTCAAATATCTAAAAACATGAACCAAGAAGGAGTCTTAGTGGTAGAAACTTGTGAGCATTAAGTTTTCTAAGACCATTGAGACCTTGAAGCAAACCTTTGAGGAAATCTCTAAAAAAAACTATTCAATTTTATGAATGAAGGAGAAATAAATAAACACAACGGAGGGAAGCATGGAAACTTAAAATAACCTTCCCCTATCCAATTAATCTAAATGTAGATGAAGACACGCCCATGAAAATATCTCCCTTGCCAATATTGCTACCTTGCAAGATTTATCATCCAATGACGTAGACTAGTTCCTCTTTGAATTTAAAGTGTTTTTCCATAAATATGACTACAATATTAATAATCAAAAGATAAAACTATTTCCTTTTACTTTGAAGGATGCATCAATGTGATGGTTTACAGGATTGACTACAAAATCAATTGGGTCATGGTGAGGGATGAAAATAATATTTATAGTTAAATATCAAGAATACTATAGGGTCAGTGGTAGAAAGGAATAATTCTTTCATCTTAAGAAAAAAGAGGAAGATATCTTAGAAGACTATTTAGATAGATTCATTTTTGTGTTGAAGTGTTGTGGTTATGAAAATATCATTCCTATAGAAGTAGTAAAAAATATTTTATTGAAAGGTTTGGAAGAAGACTCAAGACAAGATCTTGAATTAATGGGGAAATAAGGTGTTTTGAAGTTAAGCCTTGGTGAAATTTTTGCACTCTCCAAAAATTATTCTAGAAAAAGAGGAGGAATAAAAATTCTAGCATGATAAGAGGGACAAATAAGATAGGTTAGTTGAGAGAGGAAATTGCAAACATAAAAATTGATATCCTTGTTTAGTTGAACACTAATCTTGATGGAATCCAAGACAAACATAGAAACATAGGTACACTCTCCATCTATTTTCCCAAATGTAGGAACAAACATTTGTTGAGAGAATTTTTCTTGGACAAAATAGACATTTATCAACTCTATGATAAAGACCATAAAATTGATCAATGTGACTTATTGTAGATAATTATAAAATCAAAGAAAAATTCAATAGAATTTAAGGAATAAGTTAATTATATGGGACACTGAATTGTAAATAATTTTTCATTTAGACAAACCTTTAATTCCTCCTAGTGTCCTCAACCTACATGGAACAATAATCATTGGAACATGTTGGAACAAAATTGAAGGTAATGTTAGAACACAATGATATACTAAGAGGGAGGGGTGAATCAATATATTCCACACTTAATCCAATTCAACTTGATAAAGAAGAACTTATTAATTTATTAAATAGATAAAGCATTCAAAGCACAAGAACACAAAATAACACTAGAATTACGTGGAAAACCCTACAAGGGAAAAACCACAATGAGAAAGCTACTTGGAGCTACTATCCATATCTAGCCTCACAAAATGAAACAAGATTTACAATAGGTTTTGTGGATTCAACCAAAGGAAGTTTACAACTCCTTGCAAAATACAATACTTACAAAAAGAGGCTACAACCTCAACTCATACAATACATGATGAATTTAAGTGATCAACCACCACTGCAACATTTTTGCTCAACAACCTTTGTTTCCTTCAACTCATTGCCTTTAGCACTCACTCATTAACTTTTTCCTCTGGCTCATTGCCTTCAATGCTCACTCATTCACTTCTTTCTCTAACTTGTTGCCTTCATCACTCACTTATTCACTTATTCCTCTAACTCACAACCTTCAACACACTTCAAATACTTCTTTGCACACTTAAACATACTTTGCTACCTTCAACTCCCTACTTTTGGTACATTACACACATTACACTACCTTCGGCTCACTGCATTCAACATATTTCACACATTATCAATAAAACACCTTTGCAACAACCTTTAACTTCCATTTATATCCTTCACAAGGATCAAAAATTTTCTTCTTGTTGGCCAAAATGAAACGTATGACATGAAATGTGCAATGACCTTAGTATGTCGGCTTCAACACATCCACTATAAATAAAAATCAATACGGTCAAATCTAGGAGATAATCAGGACATATTTTACCTTAGCAAACCTTCCCACATTGGTGCACACCTCAAATATTTGGTGCAAAAACTTCAACATTCTCAGTTGGCCCAAAAAACACTTATCCTTCCACACATTAGCTCCAGACCAAAGGCAGTACCAAAGAGACAAAATTACAACATGCAAAACACTTTACAAGCATTATATGATATTGAAAGACATTCACATGCACTTCCTTTACAACTTCATGCTACTTTATGTTGGTGCAAGAAAATAATCATAGAGTCCAGTTACTCTGGCAAACCTAGAAAACACATGCTTGAGATAGAACATTGAAAACTTGATTTTTAGTACACCAAAACATTTGAAACTTGAAAAGATAAAATTGTAGAAAATTTTAACTCATCTTACAAACCACAATACCACAACATTAACTATGGAGACATGCAAAGCATTTCTCTAAACCTTCTTTTCTGTAACATCACAGTCTTCACTCTACAAGTTCTAGAAATACCTATAGTAACTTATATGTACTAAAAATAGGAACTACATACTTCACACTTGCCTCTATCAAACTTCCAAACCATAAGACCAAAAATTAAAATGTGGAGGAATGTAGAGCATTTTATCGAGCATCTTTAGTACAACTTCTTGAGCCTTTATCTGCATTATAAACTTTCATGCTTTCTTCCACAACTTATAAAATGCTTCATATCAAGAGGAAAGGAATACAATCATAATTATTACAACACCCTTCATCAATATGAAGAAATAAAAACGTCTTCATATCATCATTCACTTATTTATGAGCAACAAGAGATGTAGTAAAATTGTGTACAATAAGCTCATGCCAACCATCAACATATCCAACACTTCTGATCAACACACTGATTGTACCACATGTGAAGATAAAACCTACAAAAAAATCCATTCTATTGACATCAATGACAACACCTGCAACATACTTGAAACAAGTAACAATTTTAATTCTATATTTAAACAATAGTTGGTATTTTAGCTTGTAATTTAGTTTAAATCTATGCCAATCTAGGGTGTAAACTTATGAAAGGTGTAGTAGTTGTCTACTCATGGGTTGGAGGTAGCAAACTTAGTATAATGAAATATAATTTATCCTAGAAAATACTAGAATATTATGAGTTTTTTTCCTAAACTTTCTACAAGAAGATGAAAACATTATGCTACAAGAACAATATTTCTATGCTACAAAATAGGAAACGCTTTACAATAGAAAATAGATTTATAACTCACTCAAACAAAATAAGCTTATATATAAGAAATTATCCCAAGTGAAGTGTAAAACATTATATTCTTATGCACATATAAATAAATCTAGAAATCCATAACCAACACCTTTATTTTCTATAGATTACGATTACATTATAAAACTCCAAAAGGTAATATATAAGGAACAAGATAATTTTGTATATACTACTTCAAAAATACCAAAATAGAAAACTTCAAGCACAATTGAACATAAAAGAAACACCAAGGTTCCCTTGAGTGGGCCCTCCTAATGGTCTACCAAGTGATAAAATGGATTGTTGCAACTCCTTTAGATCATAACATAAATGATATTTATTTTATTATTGTATGTGTATCAAATTTATTTATTTTTATGATTTATATATCCATGATTCATAACAACTAATCTGTAAAAAGTAGTAAAATATTATGTTGGCCTTCAACCCATAACTATGAGATTGATTTAGTCCTTATGACCACAATATTGTTTTAATAAACTAAAAATTATTTGGCTTGTAATCATAAAGATAAAAAATATGTTGTTAAACAAACATGACTCAAAACAAGAAATTCCCAAATTCTCCAAGTCAACAACCTCCTCACCTCGAAGTCCACATAACATCTCATGTTTCCAATAATCTATTTGATTTATTTGAGTCATTTAACTAAATACTCCTACATAATGGTACCTAAACCATATCTTATTCCTCTCTTTTTTATATAAGGGGTAAAATCTTTATTGAAATCAAGAAATTGACAATACATAGGGATTAGATAAACCGTAGGCTTCTAAGAAAGAAAGCACTAGAACATCCATCCAAGACAAAAAAATTCACCCAAACAGCCACCAACTCCTTATCCCTCCATATCATCAGCAATGACCCTCTCTAATTCATTACAATAATTAGGGGATAATTGTCCCCACCCCTCAACCTTCTAATCATCCACATGCTCTGAAGCCCACTTAGCCAAACAGTCAACAACCATATTCCATTCACATGGAATGTCAGAAAAAGACACCACTTCCAACATAGAGCACATCTAAAAAAAATTTACACCACCAACACAAGCTACCAATTAACCTCAGCCGCCTTTTTCTCTTGCAACATATTAACAATAATCTATGAGTCAAATTCATAGATAATCCTATGTCAACCCATGACACAAGCACACTCAATATCCCATAGAATCACCAACCCCTCCATAAAGTTGTTAGAATGTTGCCATTTATGAATGGAGAAAAAGAAAATAACTGAGCCATAACAGTCTCTTCCAACTCCACCAATCCTAGTAGGCCTAGGATTACCCCTAAAGGAACCATTCATATTGATCTTTAGAAAATCCAATGGAGGAGGCAACCATCTTCTAGCCCTTTGAACCTTCTTTTTATCCTGTCTAGCTCTTCTAACACAAGCAAAGACTGAAGTCAACCCTTGCAAACCCAATCTATTGACAATCTCATCATCATTCCTTTCCAACTGATAAGCCACATCACATTTGGCTTCCACCATCTCTTGGATCATACCAACAAATATGTGCCAAACCTATTAAACAATTAGCCTATCCCCACAAAAAACCATACAATTCCTTTCCAACTAAATTTTCCAAAGGATGAACGTAAGACCAATGTACCACATAACTTGGAGGAAAGAGGCCTAGGTAGGGGGTCTTCCTAGACTATTCCAAAACTCAACAAGCAAAGAAGTATGAACACATGGATGTTTCCAAACACCCCAACATGAATTCTAGAGTAGTATAGAATAAGAACAGTGGAAAAACAAATGGGAAGAATCCTCCTCACTGCAGCCACACATAACACAAAGAGAGGGACCCTGGAATCCCCGCTTCTGAAGATTATCCCAAGTCAAACATCTATTCCAAGCCAGAGTCCACACAAAACAGTTACACTTTAGCTATGAAAACATGTTCCACACATGTTTCCACCAAGGGACCTGCACTCCACCAAACTTACGAGACAACAACTTTTGATACCCACTAGCCAAAGTGAAAGCACCCTTAGGATTCATGCTCCAAGCCAGAATATCCTTATCCCTAAGGGAATTGCATTGTCTACTAGCCAAAATATTTTGAAGATTAGCACAATCCTCCTCCAACTTGACAATAGGCCAATCAAAAGGATCCTTCCACCTAGCCACCTCCATCTGCCCACATGGATAATAAGTCTTAAAATCAATCACCCTTGACCAACGAACTTCCAAGAAGCATTGGAAAAGATTCAACAAATTAGGATACTAGCACAAAATGGGGGATATGCCATCCTAAGAATCAGGCCAAAAGAGAGCCTCAACCCCCCTATTACATATCTAGAACAATCCATCCTTGATCAATGTGGCCCCTTTCTTAAGCATTCCCAAAATCACAAAACCTTTCCCCACCAGAGCAAACCTAGGAAGCTCCTCCTTCAAAACCCCCGGAAGGTTCTTGTGAGCTAAAATCCTGGCCCAGATGTGATCCTGCTCCACACACCACCTCTAGTAAAGCTTTGCAACCAACACCAACCTAGACCAAGTCGACTGTCACAATCTAAGACCCCTAGATTACTTTAGGCTACACCCAATACCGCACTTCACTAGACTCCACTTAGAAGAGGACAAGCTACCTACCCATAGGAATTGTCTATCCAAAGAATCCAAATATTTTACAAACCCAACTAGAGCCACCTGTAGCATGCACCTATAAGTAGGAAGAGACTACACCACTGATTTAAGCAATTGAACATGACCAACAAAGGACAACCATCTATGAGCCCAATGATTAACCTTCGCGTGAAACTTGTCTAGAATATTCTGCCAAGACTCCTTGGGAAGACTACTAGAAGAGATAGGAATGCCAAGATAAGTTAAAGGGAGAGAACCAATTTGAAACCTCAAAATATGAGAAATCCTTTGTTGAATTAGCCACAGAGTATTAAAGAAGAAAATGGAAGATTTATCTTCATTAATCCTTTGACCCAAAGCAACAAGATAGATATCCCAAGCCTTGCACAAATTCATAGCTTCTTTGATCTTAGCCATATCCATCAAGGAAATATCATCCAAAAATTGCAAATGAGACTGAGGAGGCAAACCATTTCCCCACCCTCATTCCTAGATAAAACCCAACTACATTAAATTTCACCAGTCTCCCCAAGCCTTCAGCAAGAAGAATAAATAAATAATGAGAGAGAGGATCCCCTTGATGAAGGCCTCTAGAAGCACTAAAAAGAGAAGAAGGCTCACCATTTATCAACACCGAGAAAGAAATGGAAGTAACACAACACATAACCCACTAAACCCACTCCTCAATAAAACCAAAAGCAATAAGAATTTCTCACAAGAAGGACCACTTAACTCTATCATAGGCCTTTGCCATATCCAACTTGATGAACATAGCCTTTTCTTTCGAGGATGCCATAGAATGAATGGTTTTAGTAGCAATGATCACCCCATCCAGAATTTTTTGATCCTCCACGAAACCACTTTGTTCCTTAGAGACAATCCCTCTAATCCATCACTTCATCCTTTCAGCAATAAACTTGGAAATGATTTTATAAACCACATTACAAAGGGAAATAGGCATAGAATTACCATGTATCTTGGCTTTCACCGAGTTGAAGAAGAAAGCAGTGCTTTTCTCTCCCTCCTGTAACCACTCAACATGAGCCTTTTGTTTCTAATAAATTTCCTCGCACAACTCACACTCTTCCAAATATTTCAAAACCCTTGCCTCCTCCCTGAGTAAATCCTTAGAAAGACAAAAATACCTTATCTCCCGAGTGATGACATCTAATTCAACTTGAGCAACAACCATAGCACGAAAAATATTTCCAAAACACTACTTGTTCCACTTTTTGAGCTGATATTTCACATATTGTAGCAATTTGGAAAAAGAATACATAGTAGTGTCATAAGCAGGTCTTCCCCTCTGCCACCATTCAGCCATATACTCCTGCAAGGAATAATCTCTTAACCACATAAGCTAGAACTTTAAATAGGGGGACTGAGCAACATGTGTTGAAGTAGCAAATAACTTGATAGGCCAGTGATCCGAGCCCTTCCATTCAAAAATATCAAAGCAAGTAGACCACAATCCTCCAACCCAACAACAGGAAACCAAGAAATGGTCAAGTTTCTTAGCAATACAGTTCTTTCCCATTCTCCTATTGTTCCAAGTAAACTGACCATTACAAGGCTTGATGTCAACCAAATTCAAGGCCAATATGTTATCATGAAGAAGGAAAGAAAAGGGATCATATCTCGTAATACCACCCTTATTCTCATCCAACTCAATAATGGCATTAAAATCACCCACAATAATCCAAGGGAAAAATGGAGCAAGGCTCTGGATGAAATTAATATGAGACCACAATAAGTGCTTACTAGGAAAATTAGTGGGCACATAGATGTTTGAAATTATAATAGTTTCCCCCAACTCCAAAATTGAAGCAACCACAAAGATGGAAGACTTGGATTACATCCACCAAAGAGGATGAATCTTCATTGGGTTCCATAGGAAATCCACAACCCCTGCATTACCATGAGCCCCAATACATTGGCAATCACCCCGCCCCCACAGCTTTGGCAATAGACCAATCATACTTTCTATAGTTAATTTAGTCTCTTGTAAAAAAAGAACATCAGGAGAATGAATTCTCACCAATTTATGAATAGATTTTTTTTTTGGGCCACTGTTCAAGCCCCTTAAATTCCAAGAGAGGATGATCATTTTGGAGGGTTAGAAAAATAGGAATCCAAGGTCTTAACAGATCCAAACTCCACCAAATTATGCCCCATCATCTTTATTTTTTACAGTTCCTTCTTTCTCCCAACTATGGAAGACTTCTCAACAACCCCTTTCTTTTGGTCTTTTTGAAGTATTCCAAATGAAGGAGAAGCCTTGCTACCTTAAATACTAAATTAGACCTCACTTTCACCAAAGGAGTAGAGATCTCTCCCTCCCCCATCTTTGTATTCACAAGAGGATCAGACCTCCCATGAACCACCAAACTCAAATCTGTTTCCATTTGAAAAGCACTAGTCTCCTAAGAAGTTTGGTTGTGATATGGAATAATTCCTTCCTGAAGCCCCTTTGAAACACCCTGATCCATAGACATCATACCTAGGTTCACCTCCTACTGACTAAGGTCATCCAAAACCTCAAATCTATTAAAGGCATCTCCTTCCTGACACTCCTTAAGAGTCCTCTTTTGACCCTAGTTATGAGCCTTAATAGGAATAAATCCCTTTGTACCTACAACATCACCGGGAATGGGGTCCTTTCCTTTGTTGACCTTAGGAGGATTACAAGGAGGTTGAGTAGTTTGAGACTCAGAAGATTTAGACATCGAGCATCTTCTCTGCAAATAGCCATATTCATGACATAGACGACAACGAAAGGGAAATGTCCCATAATCAAGCTATTGTACCCAAGAATATGATCCTGCATGAATTTCCAAAGAATTTGGAAGGGGGTTATTTAAATCCATTTCAACACAAATGTGTGCAAAATTCATTACCTTTCTATCATGAGTTTGTTGAGATGGACCCACCGATTTCCCCAGCAATGAACCAACCCAATGAAATATGTCATTGTGCTAATATTCAACTGGAAATCTAGGGAGATGAACCCACATTGGAACTTGATTTGTAAGTGCCTTCAAAGGATCAAAACCCTCATGCTATGGTTTAATAAATAGATTGATTTGGTTATGTAAATAAGTCCCACCTTCAAACACTCTATTTTGATCCACCATACAATTAAAAGTCACCATAAAGTAGTTATTTGCTAACAAAATTACTTCTATCTCACCCTCTAGGGACCAGGTACAATGAGCCCACATCTCCAAAAATTGGAGTGAAACCCTCATTCCCAAAAAATTAGAGAGCAAAGCATGCTTTGAGTAATACTCAATATCCTTCGCGATCTATTCTAGTTGAATCATTAGCACCAACCTATCTTTGCTTCATTCCAAGCACCCATTAATTTTTGGGATATGAGGACCTCCAAACGGAGTGAATCCTCCATTCCCTGAATCATTAGAGAATAGGTTATTATCAAAAAACTTCATTGAAAGAGAAGGAGATTTTGTTCCAAAAGTAGATTAGAAATCCAAAGTAGAATTGACCCCCGAAGCTTCCCCTCAATCCATCACCAAAGAGGAGACGAGGAAAAACCCTTAAAGAAGAAAGCTTTGAATAAAGCACAAAGCAAAAAATGAAGAAAATGAACCCAAGAGATAATAAACGCCCCTCGTACACAGAAAAACCCCCACGTAGCAGCTTCAAACACGACACCGCCAATCTTGAAGCAAATAATATCATGCACTAAGAAAGGACAGCATGCAGCCACAACCTCACAAGCCACAAGCTGCCATGCCCGTGCAACTCCATTCACCTCCCATCACCATCCCATATCTTATTCCTCTAAAATCATATTAAACGACTTAATTTTATATAAAATATTAATGGTAAAAATAAGAGACTAAGGTGAGGATTAAATGGATAAACATAAGAATACAAGGATTCAAAAGTATCATATTTTAGAAAAATCTTTAGCCCATAAAAACACACTTTGGCCACAATATCTAGCAAAAAATAATTAGGGACCATACCCATGAGGATCACCAAAGTGAATAAATCAACAATAGTCAACTCCATAATGGGTTAACCCTCCACAATAGCCATGGTTTAATCAAAATACTTACAATGGAACTCCCCACAATATTAGGGATCTTGTTGAATGCAAAATCAACATCCACCCCTCTTGCCACATCCACATAATCAACAACCTAAATAATAAAAAATCCTCCCTTTCTAGCCCAACCAATTTCTAATCTAAAAAAAATGGAAAAATGCACTGGTTTACTCCACCGAATAGGAAAACATTCTCAAAATCAATTTAATATATAATGGGGTTGTGTAATTTAGATCAGGAAAAACCTAGCATCAACCAACTATAATTGATATAATAGAGAGAGAACATGAAAATTTTATTGGAGACAAAATTGACTTGGTTAAACAAAATGATAATAAATCAACTACAAAAACACACAATATACCCAAGAGAAAACCACACGAGCTAGAGCCACTCCAAACTTTCCTTCAAGAACATCCCTTGAAACTCATATCCACACAACTTTGAACTCATCTTCTAGAAACTTACATCCACTTAAAACCTTAAGAGTTATTTTAGAGGTACTTATAAAAAATTATCTAAAACATCCTAGACAAAGTACTGAAAAGCCTCTTTACAAATCCCTCCAATAAGGACATTCAAACATAGGGATGCATACTCTTTTAAAAAAGGATCCTTTTCTAGAGAGACACAAAAATCCCAATCTCAACCATCCATGGGAACCAATTTTATTTAATTAAAGATACATACTACAAGAAATAAAATGATTAAATATACATTTTCAATTACTATGGACAATTAAAGAGATACCTAAACTTAATCAACTGGTAAAATAACTGCACATTAGGACACGTGGAAGGAAAAATAAGAAAAATAACACCATCCAAATAGATAGGTACCTTGCTGATATCCTCTCAAGAAACTTTTTTCCACCTAAATATGCTGATCCTAGAAGTCTTGTAATAATTATATTTATTCTAAGAATCCAATTTTCTAATGCACTTATCAACTTAGGAGCTGTCATAAATGTTATGATAGTGGATGTGATGCAGATGCTATCATTAACATTTCTTCAACCCAAAAGCAATGTATTGAAAATGATTTATCAATCCATCACCATTCTTAAAGGAGTAATAGAAAATTTTCTTGTTATGGTAGGAACTTGAGAATACCCAATATATTTTTAGATTATCCAATAAAAACTCTAAAATACAACTATCCATTGATCTTCCGAAGACCCTAGTTAGCCACAGTAACCACCTTGATAGGTTATAGGTTATGAGGAATGGCCATTTCCAATGGACTAAAAGATAAATATTTATCCTTATACCCTCATGCTCAACAAATTATGAATAAGTAGGTCTAGGTAGATGATCCCATGCATATGAACAAGTAGGAAATTTGACACAACTAGCCATGATTGTGATCAAATAACACTATGATGAAATAGAGGATGATATGAAACTTAACAATTATTTAGACATAGATGATGAAAAAGACATAATTTATACACTACAAAATCACATTCAGGCAAGTATTATAGAGTTCACCAAAAATAACAAAGAAAGTTTCCTCTTTGCATTTCATTGCCCTCTTGAAGATATAATTACAAGAAGTAAAAATTTATTCAAGGAAATTACTAACTTCACATGATGTGACCTCACTACTACCCATTGAATACATTGATGAGTGAAACTAGTACAATCACTTCTAGTCATCAAGAACCTAAAAAACACCATGATATTACTATACAAGACTTTGAATATCAATAGTTGGCTTATAAAACATCAAGAATTGTAACTATTCAATGTTTTGATAAATAGATATAAAGGATTTTCATGGGATTACAAGGACATGAGAGGAACACACCCAAGGATTTGTACACATCACATTTATATGAAACTAGTTAAACCTGTTTTCCAATCTTAGAGTACGCTTGACCCCACACTTAGAGAAAAAGTCAAAACAAAGATTGAAAAACTCCTAAAAGTGGGATTTCTATGTCCAATCTCTAATAGACCATAGGTTTACCCCTTAGTGGTTGTTTTTAAGAAAGGATGAAAATAGAGAGTTTGTGTGGACTGTAGAGAACTTAATAAGGCAACCTACAAAGATGATTTTCCTTTACCATTTATCAACCAAGTCATAGATTACCTCACTAGGAAGACCTACTACTTTAATTTTTGGATGGATTCAATGGTATAGCTAGATATACGTTGCCCCAAAATATCGATAAGACCACTTTACATGCTCATGGGGAATTTTTTCATACAAATTTCTTCCATTTGGTTTGTGCAATGCCCCTGGAACATTTCAATGACTGGTATTAGAATTTTTTTTAAAGTTTTAAATGATTGTGTCAAGGTTTACATTGATGATTTTTTAGTACATGACAATACCTTTGAAAAAATAATTCATAACTTTGATAAATTCCTTCAAAATTGTGAAGAGCATCACCTATCACTTAGCCATGGAAAATTTCTTATCATGGTTCAACAAGGAATTATTCTAGGCTATCATATTTTAAGTGAAGGTATTAAATTTGATCCTAAAAATATTTAGGTAATCCAAAGGTTAGAGCCTCTAAAAAATCAATATGGTGTACACTATTTCTTGGCTCAAGGTGGATATTATCTTAGATTTATAGAAAAATTGGTAAAATTGTGGCACCTATGTTTTCCTTCAAAAATGATGTTACGTTCTCTTGGACTTCAAAATTTAAAACCTCCTTCAAAACCATCAAATAAAAAATAACCACCCTAGTGTTGTGCAGACCCAATTGAGCACTACCATTCTACATCTATATAGATGCCTCAAATGAAGCCATTGGTCTAGTTCTTGGACAAGAAGATGAAAATGGAGGCAAATATGTTATTTATTTTATTAATAGATGTCTTACTCCTAATGAAAGAAACTATACAACCACAAAAATATAATTTCTAGTTGTTGAGCATGCCCTCAATAAATTTCAACATTACATCACACGCTATAAGGTGACTGTATACATAGACCATTCAACTATCAAGTATTTAATGGATTTTTTTTTTTGAGGGGATAAATAATCATATGACTATTACTTTTCTAAGAATTCAATGTAACCATTATAGATAAAGCTAGAAAATATAATGTAGTGACATTTTTTATGCAAGATACAACATGAATAAGAGGAAGTTGAACTAGTTCAAGATGAGTTTCTAGATGAACAATTGTTTTCTATATTTGAATATACACCTTTTTTTGTTGATATAGTAAATAAGTTGGTTGCAAGAACATTTACCCAATATTTTTCAACAAAATAGAGAAAGAGATTGGTTAGGGATTTAGTAGAAATTTTAGATGGCTTAATGGTTTTCAATCTAAATTTTGTACTAATATGATTTTACACATATGTGTAAGAGTTGATAAAACTTATAGCATCATGAGATCCTATCACAATGATCCCTTTGGAGGACATTTTTTTTATAAGAAGGACCTCTCATAAAACTATATGTGCATGATACCACAACCCTTTAATGCATAAATATGTTAAGAGATGAATTATACAATGTGATGAGTACCAAACAATGGGAATACTAACACCATTTGGTGAAATACCTCAACCTTAGGTGGTCTTAGAACCATTTGAAAAAATGGGGTTGGACTTAATAAGTTATATTGATCCACCATCTCAGGGGAATAAGTAAATACTTGTGTGTACAAACTACCTCACCATTGAATAGGAAGAAGTTCAAGCATTAAAGGAAACAAGGGAAGATAAAATGATATATTTCATTTTATAATAGAATATTCCTTAAACATGGAGCACTTAGATCCATTGTGACAGACTAAGGCCCCTAGTTTATGTCAAATTTTATTCTCTTTTATAGACCATTTCCAAGTAAGTCTTAAGAAATAAACACTATATCACCCTCAATCACATGGTAAAGTTGAAATAGCTAACTAAGAGCTACATAAAATCCTCACAAACATAGTTTCATCCAACAATATATATTGGTCTAGGAGATTGCATGAAGTAGTTTGGGCATACGATACTACTTGGAACTTAACCATAATTTTTCCCCTTATGAATCAATTTTTAGAAAGAAACCTATTCTCCAAATTGAATTTGAATTGTAAACATTCAGAACAACTATGGATGTGGGTCTAAATTTGAGTAGAGATCAATGAATAATGTAGTTGAATGAGAGAAAAATTATGATTAGAAGCTATATAACACACAATGTTGGTGCAACAATGAAGGAAAATGTGGTATGACCATCACATCAAATAAAATAAGTTTCACAAAGGAGATTAGGTAGTGTTATTTTATTCAAGATATAAAATGTGAAAGGAAAGATTCAAACAAGATGGCTAGGACCCTATAAAATAGAAGAGGTATTTGATAATGGGTCCACTCAATTAGAGCCAATTTATAGTGATACACAAACACTTCTAGTAAGTGGATATAGAATTTTCTTGTACCAATAACTAAAAAATAAGGAAGAGTTCATTAAAATAGTCAAGCAACAAAGTTACCTTTGGTGTGTAAAGGGAATATTCCCGTTTCCAACAAAGCTTAGGTAAGTATATAAATCTCATTAGTAAAATAATGTTTATTCTATAGTTAATATTTCCTATAATGTTTATTTTATAGTGAATGTTTCCTATAATGTTTATTTTATAGTGAGTGTTTCCTCTATATTTAATGGTTCTTTTATAGTTTATGATTCTTTGGAAGTTTATGATCATTTAAATATTTATATTGTTTTCATAGCTCATTGTTTCTTCAAAAGCATACTTTCAACAATTCTTCAAAAACTTTTTTGTTGTTTCTCTAGAAGTATCATTTCAACATTTTTTTAGAAACTTGTTCCTTGTTTCTCCAGAAGTATCCTTTCAATGACGCTTCAAAAACTTGTTTGTTGTTTCTTTAGAAACATCCTTTCAATGATGCTCTAGAAACTATTTTCTTTTGTTTATTCATAAGAATCCTTTCAACAATAATCTAAAAAATTGTTTGTTGTTTCTTTGAAAGCATCATTTCAATGATGCTCTAGAAGCTTGTTCACTATTTCTCTAGAAACGTCCTTTTAATGATTCTATGAGAAAAAAATTTATCATTTTTTTGAAAGAATCATTTCAATATTGCTCCAAAAATGTGTTTGTTATTTCTCTAGAAGCATTACTATAATGATGCTCCAAAATATTTCACATGTTTGAAAGGAAATATACGTAGCATAAAAAACTTACAACATGGATCTAAGTAGGAGAGGGTTGCAAAATTTTGTTACAAATATTTAAACTATTACAATTTAGATATACATTCATAAATCAAATTTTAAATTTAAACACATAAAACCATAACACACGATTTATGCAGGAAAACCCTTTTGGGAAAAAACCCACACACCAAAGTATAGATCAATTGTATTATTAGTAACAAAGTGGTTACAATACAATAACAAAGTCTATACCCTTGCAAGTGTCTTTACATTATGATAAAAATCTAGAGTAATTCTAACAAAAAAAATTCTTAGAAAATACAAAAAAACATCTCTCAAAATACATAAACATTTCTCATATTTATAAACCTCTAACATGGGAGCCCAGGAAGGCCATGTGTCATCTCCATAGTCTATGCATGCATGCAAACTAAAATGAATAACATACACAAGTCCAAACTAACAATTAAAGCAACTTCCCAATCATGCAATGACATGCACTAGCATGCAACAACATGCAAGGTGTCCAACTCCATATTTAATGAAAATATTAATTCACCTTGACATGCATGGCATCCCGCTAGAGAAAATATATCCAGCTACCAATTTTGAACTCTCTTTTACTTCTATTCACTCTAAGTGGTTGCCATAGTATTATTTTAGCAGCCTTCCAAAATCCCACCGAGTGAACTTCAAAATCAATGAAACATGTCACTATGGTGCACCTTTGAGAGGTTTTCACAAAATCCTCTTCCCAATTGAGCACCCAAGTGAAAAGTGGCATAATTTTTTTCTCCCCTCCACACATGTAGGAAGCCAACTCACTATCGAGTCCCACAAAGTGTTATATCAACTTAAAAACATATCACTTAGGATTTAATTAATATAATATCCATCAAAGGGACTAAAATAATTAATTAAATATCTTGGGACTCTCTAAGGTTGAGACACCTTAATCCCAACATTCTCCCACTTGTCGAAGATCCTATAGGAGTCATTGTATCATTTCTTAGGCCATAAGGCCCATAGACCTGACAGACCATCTAAACTTCCCTTCATTCACTATCTTTGTCAATGCATCTACAACATTTACCAAAGTATCAACCTTTTCCAACTTCACCTTTCCATCTTCCACCATATCATGAAAAAAGTGAAGCTACACAACAACGTGCTTTGTCCTGGCATGGAAAGTATGATTCTTCACTAAAAAAAATAACGCTTTGGTTATCATAGTAGATAGTAATTTATCCCACATAGAGATTAATATCAGAACACCTCTTAAGCCAAAGGGATTCTTCATAAGCATGAGTAGATGTTATGCACTTTGCTTCTATAGTGGATAAAGTGACTACAGCCTGGTGCTTACTCATCCAACTTATAGCACCACCAAGCATTATGAAAATATATCCATTGGTGGATGTTTTTCTATCATTGTCACCTACCCAATAAGAACTTGCATATCCATGAATGCTCACTGAGTGGCGAGGTCCAGTAGGATAACCATGAAAACATAAGGAATACTTAGAAGTACCTCACAAAAATCTGAACACTCTCTTCACTGCATCCCAATACACCCATCTAGGATTAGCCATAACTGACTAAGGACTCCCACTTTTTTGGAAATGTTTGGCCTCATATATACCGTAACATACATCAAGCTACCAATGGCACTCATATATGGTACTCTAGTCATGTCCATCTCAATAGGATATTTTGGAAAATCCTCCATTAAAAGCTTCATCCCCTGTACAATTGGAAAGACCATCTATTTGCAATTTGTCATGTTGAATCTCTCCAACATAGAGTTCACATACATACTCTAGGTAAGATAAAATTAGCTCTATCTCTTTTGATCTCCATCCCTATAATATACCTCGTTGCACCTAGATCCTTCATCTTGAATTGTGCTAACAATTGAGAATTCAAATCTAAAATCATACCCTTACCATTCCCAATAAATAACATATCAAACACATATAGGATTATGATGAGAATGCGGCCATTATCAATCTTTGAATAGACATGATGATTAGATTTGGATCTTAGAAATCCCAAAGATAACACATAGGTGTCAAAATTTTAGAATCACATTCTAGGAAATTGCTTCAAACTATACATAGATTTATTCAACTTGAATACTAGCTTCTCTTTACCTTTCTCAATGAAATGCTTTGGATGTGACATATAAATTTCTTCCTTCAAATCACCATGAAGTAATGTTACCTTCACATTTGTTTGTTCCACTTCCAGATCATAAGTATCTGCAAGTGATAGTATGAACCTAATAGATGTCAGCTTCGCTATAGGAGAGAATATCTCACCATAATCAATTCCCTCCACATGAGACTACCCCTTCACAAACAACTATGCCTTATGCTTCTCAAAACTTTCATCTAGACCAATTTTCTTCTTGAACACCATTTACATCCAATGGGTTTCTATCCTTCAAGAAAAGGTACTAGATCCCATGTAACATTCTTCTTCAATGCAACCATATATTCATTCATGGATTCCATCCAAGAATTTGCATCATGCATACCCATAGCCTCTCTAATAGTCTTAGGCTCATCAATGTTATCAATCAAAGAAAATATACAATTGGAATCCAACATATAATATCCAAATATGTTCAGTTTCTGCCTAACATGTGTAGACCTCCTCAATTGTTGAGGTTGAGGTTCTTGCTCTTCTTCAAAGCTTTCAGAGCTACTTGAGCTCTCCTCATCATCAGGTCCAACAAAAGTGTGTAGTTCATCTTTCTTTAGAGCAGGTGGTATCTAAACTACCTCCTTCTTCTATTTCTCTTTTGTCTCTAGCTACAAATCAATAAAGAAAGGTTTCAACTCTTGGAAGATCACACTTCTACTATGAAGATAGACTTAACCACCTTGTTCTCCAATTTAGATATTTTCTCACTAGGCACATGAGCATATGCCTCACAACCAAAGACTCTAATATGTATCATCAAGGGATTCTTACCAGACCACACCTCCATTGGTGTCTTTTCAACAATCACTGAAGTAGGAGATCTATTAATTAAATAGCATATAGTAGTTACAACTTTAGCCCATAAATTTTATTCAAGGACAACACCACTCAGCATACTCCTATCCCTCTCCATCAGTGTAATGTTCATCCTCTTCGCAAATCCATTTTTCTATGGGGTGTATGGAGTTGTCTTGTGTCTCTCAATCCCATGGTCCTTATAGAACCTATCAAATTTTTACAAACAAAACTCATCACCTTTATCCATCCTCAAACACTTAATTTTTCTACCAATTTTATTTTCAACCAAGGTTTTGAATTCCTTAAATCAACTAACAACATCAGACTTACTTCTGAGGAAATATATAAATACCCCTCTACTATAATCATCTATGAATGAGACAAAATACATAGACCTAGATAACAAAGGAACATTAATAGGACCAAACACATCTACATGAATATAATTCAATAACCCAAAAGACTTATGAGAACTAGAATAAAAAGAAACATGATGTTTTACATATATACAAGGTTCACAAAAATAAAACTCAAGATTATTTTCATCAAGGCTTCAACAAAGCTCTTTTTTTTAGGGCTCTAAGAGCCTTCTCACCAATATGGCCAAGTCTTTGGTGCCATAACATTGTATTCTCTACTGGGAGCTTCATATCTAGAGCATTGGCACCCTTAGGTTCCTAGAAAGCATGACCATCAGATGTAGAAACCGTAGATTTCTTCTTTGCTAGATCTAATAGTGAGGTTAAAGAATCTAGAGCCCTCTTCTTGAACTCCATAGAAGTCCTATTGTACTTAACTATGCATTCATCAGACTTATACAAGGTGCCAATTCGAACACGCTTAGAAAGTACCATATAACCTCTAGTCATCTTGCATCCACTACTTGAGAAAAAAACCTTTACACCCACATCACTCAGCTTACTGAAAGTAGGTTCCATGCCAAACTAGGGATATGTGTCATGCACAAGTTTTTATGTGATTCCAACACAAACATCTCATTTTAAAAAAGAAATAACATAGGTTCACAACCTATCACATACACATCATGCTACCCTTGTACCATGCAACTTCTAACATTAATTGACAATATTATATTGAATGAGGAACAACCCATAGTTTAACTAGCTATAGTTTTTGGTTGACCAAATCCTATAATCATGTTCTAAAGATGTTTGGATTTAAATTCTTATAAATGCCTTGAGGAGATAGTGTTATCAACAAAGTTACCACTAATAAATTTATTATGTAACTTGAATCTTTGTCTTCGTGTTTCCTAAGATTCCATAGTTATCTCAGCATGGTTAAATTGATTTAATCATAGAGTAGTTTCCTAACATAATTATTTCGATATTCATGTGGATTAAGATTAAAAATCTCAATAATGATAATCTTTTAATTATTTCATCGAAATATCTTGTCATAACTTTTAATTTATCCACCTTATTAATTGTCATTAAGATATTGTCACTTCACTAATTAATTAGTCATGACTATTTTAAAAATTAATATACTCAACCATTTTAATCTAAATTAATTAATATATTCAATATTTGGACTGAATACCAAATAGTTTCCATATGCCTTATAAAACAATATTATTTTAAAATAATCGTTATGAAGGATTTTCATTAATCATATGGTTTAATAGTCACTAGCCAATTAATCCAAAACGAATCATGGATATTTTTGATTGGCTAAGAGTATGACTGAGGATAATTACTTAATCCAAGTAAACCATTATAAAATATTTTATATACAAAAAATTAAATGATTCAATTAATGAAATTTATCTAAGTTTACATTAGATTGGATAAACTCAATTATAAATAACAATTTACACTCATAAATAAATTATATCACATTTCAATCCATATTTATAAATTTGATATTTATGCCTATTATTTTGATTAATAGGGAAAAATATGTTTTGAAGGGACTCAAAACCCTTTACATCGAGACACAAAAAAACATTGTTGATACGAAAAATATAGCAATTAAATCAACAATCTACTAATAGCCAAAACACAACAGCCCAACATATAGGAAAAAAACAAGACGCACATGACCTATTTCATATTTTTCAAGGTGTTAGCCATCTTGAGCTCTTGGTTATAGCGCAAATTAACCATATCCAATAATTCCTTTTTTTCTTCTTCAAAAGTATTCCTCAAACTGCCCTTGGTTCTTGAACTTGGTCCCTTAACCTCATCCTTCGCAACCTTTTTTCCCTTTTCCTTGGTGGCTAGATCTTTCTCATGCAATTCAGTATAGTAAATTTGATCCTCCCTAAGTTGGGTCAATTTATCCATTAAC
Organism: Sequoia sempervirens; assembly: GCA_007258455.2. Lineage (NCBI taxonomy): Eukaryota > Viridiplantae > Streptophyta > Pinopsida > Cupressales > Cupressaceae > Sequoia > Sequoia sempervirens. The sequence continues at coordinate 590,482,074 of VDFB02000015.1, read as the reverse complement.
ACTCTTTGGGAATCCATACTATTTTTTATGTACATGTAGCTAATCTACATTAGCTTCTTGGTGTCATCATTCATCTCCTTAATTTGAGCATCCATTTCTTGAATGTGGCTCTCACATTGAGATTTAAAATCTGAAAAAGAGCTTTCCAAATAAACCATTCTTTCAAAAATAAAGTCTAAGGTAACACCTTTAGGATGATTAGCATTATCCTTTAGACTCCTAATCTTAATATTCACCTTATTGAATTCTTTCAACACCCACTTGGATAGTTTGAAATTGTAAGTGGCCCCATTTCTAGCCATATCCAGTAGCTCGAGAATAAAGGTATTATCCTCATCCAAATATGAAAATCCTCTAAGAGAGGATGGACATTGGTCACATATTTAGACTTATCAAGGCTTGGTTCCTTAACCACCTTATCCACAACACTGTCACTTCCTTTACTAGCTAGAATATCCTATTGAGAAATTTTCTTAGTTGGAGAGTCTTCCACATCTAATGAAGAAAATTTATCAATGACAACTTGGTCCTCCACCTGATGCAAATGGGAACCCTCCTCCTCTCTCTTCTCAGACCCACCATACTTTAACCTTTGCACCTTGGATTTCTTGTTGCATGCCAACCTTCATTTCCCGCATCTCAACTACACCTTGTCTTTATTATTAGACTCAGACCCTTCTAAATTCAACCCCTAGACTTTCAAATTTTTAACTATAACCTTCTTCATTGAAGCCCCCCTCTTTCGTTTCTTACTAGGAGATTCAAAAGGAGAGGAGGAAACCTTGACTATATCATCCACCTTATAATCCTCATCCCTAGCTCCCTCTGTGTTTGACCCAAATGGAGAGTCAGATGAAACAACCTTGTCCTTACCCTTTAAAGCCTTGGTTGGCATGTTATCCCTAACATGATTCATGATGAGTAAGATGAATCCTTCATGAAGCACTAGTGTCCAGTGGTTTTTTAGATGGGAAACAATTGAAACCTCTAGGGATGTAAGGAAAAAAAATAGGAAAGAAACATGCATGTTGTGTCTAAAATGATTAAGAAGGGTAAAATGATACCCTAAAATTGTAAAAAACTAGCCATCAAGGGTGAGATACCTCATCAAAACTTCAACCACATTTGTCCATATTTGCTTAAGGGAAAGTCTATCATACCACCAAGACAAAAGTTTAACCAGATCATCCTTTTCATTACCCTTGAAAAATGGTCCATCGCATCTTCATTGCCCTTTCTTTCCTTATAAAACTTGTGCCCCTCAGTTGGAAATCCCATAATAAAGGCTATATAATCTTCATTAATGTGTAATTTCACCCCATTCACCTTAAGACATCTATTGTGCCAGCTACGAACAAAATAATTAGAGGCTTCATGGTCAAAAACATGAAGCCTTTCCATAAAATGTGTGATGTTCACATTCTCTAGAATCCTCCAAACCTTCAACTTGTTCTTCCATTTATCACAGAAAATTGGTTCTGGTATGGTCCTATCTCCACCCATGACTGAATTTCCCAAAATAAAAACAATGAGCCAAAAACTGTAATGGTAAACATATAAACAAAAAGCCTCTGAAATGGAAAGAATAATTCCCATAAAATGTGTGAAGAGGAGGGATATGATTAATATCTAATCACCCCCACACAATACTCATTCCTAGCTGTCATTTCGTAATAAAAACCTAGCCTGAGAAGAGGAGAGTACTCTTCCCACATCTTGAAACTCATTAAACTAACAACTTCGTTGGCAAAAAAATCTACCAGGGAAATTCCTTCCCTAAAGGTATGAGATATGTGTACCTCTTCGAATGACCTCAACATCATTATGGAATCATTGATGAAAGACTCAATCATCCAACTTGGCTTCCGGATACCTTGCAAACACCTCACTATGTTAAGTGAGTCACCCTCAATCCATACCCTTATAACACCCCTCTCAAAGGCTACTTTGATGTTGATGTAAGTTGCTTCAGCCTCAACGCGGTGATTGGTCCAGTTTCCCAATTTATACCCATTGTTATTCTGGATAAATTTAATGGAAATTTTTATTTTTATTTGGAAATAACAATTTTTTTAGTTACATTGTTAACACTTGTCGAGGTGGGAACACATCTAAACCCAATAAAATGTTCCAGCATGAGGATTTTAAAAAATAACCATTATATAATTATTTAAACCTTTGTAATTTATCTATGCATAAAATATCATTTATTTAAGTTGGACTTAAAATAATTTTAAAACAACTCATTTCTTATTTAATAAGATTTTAAATCTCCACTTGTTAATTATAAAGTTTAAATAATGTGGTAATGTAAAATTTAATTAATAAATTCCAATAAAACTTTAATCATCAATGAGTTAATTTAAATAAGGTTTTATGATAACTCAAAAAAAGTAAATGAAATGAGCATATAATCTCATCTATTAGATGAGATTGAATTTTGTAATGCCCAAAAATTAACCATAGGGCAATAACATGACTAACATTTTTTTTATGTGAAAATGTTGTAAAGTAATTAGTAATGACCAACCATGCATACATATGGTTGTCTAAAATACACATCGAGAGATGTTTCTTAAGAAACATCACCTCGACACATCACCCTAGAGCGGGGTGGAGTAAACGTAGATAAGTGTGTGGAGTCCATCGTGCGCATCCTAAACCAAATGAAAGGGTTGGATCTAACATCCATTGAGTCAAATTCATAAAATTTATACAGAAATAAATATATATTAAATCTTTTATATTTACATTTTATTATTTTATTATTTATTCTTTAGGGAAGGAAGGAGGAAAATAAATAAGGAGAATTTATCTTTTTTTAAAGATTCCCTAATATTACGTGGATCCCCTTTCTTTTTCCTTACATATATTCTTCGTTAAATTAATAGAATCTTTTATATTCTCTTTTCTTTTATATGAGTATTACAATCTAGGTATTACTATGATAAATTTTTAGATGCTAGTGTCTTCTCATGAAGTGGGGCTTAGATGAAAATTTTGTTTTTATTGCCACACACAAGGGGTTGCATATATATGATTAGTTGGTAGTTGTTTTCTTCTTTATTTATTTTGCTATAATCTTAAATCGTATGACACCATTAATTGTTAATCACTCATTATTGACCATAGCAATAACGAAACCACGTTTTAATTATGAGTCGTGCATACGAACATGATGTGGTTATAAGACCAAGCTCACATCCTACTCATTTCACTTTTAGCATTCAGTCAACTAAACCCAAGTTCTTTTAGCTCTCTCCTATGCCTATGGCAGATAAGACGTACTGGGATATTCGTGATTTGCAATATTAACTACGTGAGGTGTCCAAAAGATAATATTCATGGCCATACACCAACTGCCTCTTTGCACAAACTTCAGGGTTAGGTTCTCAAAATTTATATGGCCTACTTTCAAGATAGGTGGCCTCATAAACTTATGCGATGGTCATTGGGTGAGATAGAAGATTTGATTCACTCATGCAACCTATTTTTTTATTTCCATAAATATATGTGTACATATTTTCTCTTACCGTGAATCAGACAGAATATGGTTTCTCTAAGGACATGATATACATTGTCACTCCATGTATAGCTATCCTAATGCTCAGAGTGGTACTACCCAGACTATGGACGAGAAAAAGATATGGCATGAGCAAGGAGGATCGGAATGAAGATGAAGGAAAACCTCCAATGAAAATTGGCACAACTTCAATGGTAATGTTGTTAGGCCCTGCAAGTTTTTTTTTCTTTAAAATAATATGTAACTTCTTCGATGATAAGGGAGGTGACATGTTGTGAGTAGAGACTTCGATCCAACATCAAGGAGTGGGATTGGTACAATTTATATCTTCTCATGCTAGTTTAACCTATTAGAGGAGAAGCTAAGCTTGTCCCCTGCATCTAGAAGAAAGGTTGCCTGAGTACCATGGACCCTACTGTCCACTATCAGTAAAGACTCATGCCTACTGACTGTGAAACACCCTTAAACCATCCATACTCCACATACATTTTGCAGTTGGTGAAATAGTTATATGATAATGCTCATTTTTCATCCTACCCGCACGACCTCCAAACAGTTTCCTACATTCATATCACAATGAGGTTGGATATTCGAGGGAAAGAAGGTGGTACCATTTCTCTCTAAGCTAGGTGGAGTCGACTACCAACAAAGAGAGTGGAATGATGGGGCAACATCTACTATGGGGGACCAAAGAGAGAGACCCAACAAGTCTCCAATATGCCAATGAATTTTATAATATTATGCAAACGATTGCTCAATCACCTCTTTTCTATATTTATTTCTTCTACCTAACGATCTATACAGTGATCAGTTCAACATTTTATGTCTATGAATGACTGAGCCAAAAACATATAGACATACCTCTACATTGTTTGTGTACATTTTCAACTTAGTAACTCCAATACCTATAACTATTTTACATGCAAAACTAAGTTTATTCCGCTTCTATAGTCACACCATGAAATACAAAATTATTATAGTCATATGTTTATGACTATTTTGAAGATTAGTTGATGATATACTTTTGATTTAAAACAGATTGTTTCCTCAATAAATCCTATATACAAAAATATGGTTGATCAAATAGAACCCATATATTCCATAGCCACGAATGTTTTATTATAGCTATCTTTGTTTCTCTTTTTTCTTTTTCTTTTTGGTGTTATCTGGGTAATGAATCATGGATAGTCTATAACTAGCTGAAGATATAAATTGAGAGATTTAAAATAGATTAGTACAGTCAAGGGTAGTTATCTGCGTTTGATATTTAATTTGCATACTGGCTTGGTCTAGCTTTAGAGAGGCCCATACTATTTATTCCATTTATGCAGATTTACATATCATCTTGTTCAGAGGAAGTTAGTCCTACATAACCATGGTAGATAAGCTACTTTACATAAGGATGCATAACTCTAATAAATACTAGTAATGCCTTTGTCCAAACTATGAGTACATATAGATGATTCTACGACAAATAAGAAGGTAAGTATGTTATCACTAGTTACTATATTTCAAAAAAAAAGATGATAGAATCCTTCACAAGAAATATATATGAAAGTAAAATTTATTTCTAATAGTACAGAGGTTTAAAAAGAATAAACATAATTTTATATGTCCATACATACGCCCATACATCCATTTTCTTACATTTCTTGCCATGCAACAAGATAGATCCATAACAATAGGATTTCTTTTCTTTTTCTTTTTTTATTTGAAATATAGAAATACATCAGCTTTATCTATTCCTCATTTTTCCATACTTTGAACAAGCCATACTCTTATTGTGACAAATAACAACAACAACAATATATTTATTTATTTTATTTATCTTTCAATACAAGTAGAGGTATTAAACAAGAATACATTTCACTAAGTTAAATGACTACTCCAAAAGCTTTAATTACCTTATTTTATTTTCCACAATATCACAATGAATGCAAATTTTATTTGCAACATACAAGAGCTATACATACACTTTTCAATGCTTACACATAACCAGCAAGGAGGGGTTCATTTGTACAAAAATGATCTCAACACATTTTTCTCATACTAAGAGTATTATCTTCCCTAGTTTACAATGTAACATTGGTCTTCCCAAATCTGCAAAAAACTTCACAAGTCTCTCCCACCTACACAAGCAACACAATATTTTCTTCCATAGCCAAGGTAGTGCTCACCTCCCAACCTTTGGTTGGAAAACCAACCACCCCCGAGCTAGAAGGGAACCGAGGGAACCGGGTACAAAAAAACTGAAACAAAACAATATTTACACACACATGATACACATAAGATTATTTTCACACCCACCAAAGGGGTTTTCACATAACTTTAGGATTCCATCAAGAATCCAAAGTGGGTGATGGAGGGTGGACTATGCACACCATATGGGGATTTATAATAATAGCAATAAGAACAAGTCAATATCATCCTCCCATCATTTTGAATGAAATGCTTCTTTAA